>PVIW01014260.1:0-24184 GCA_004026585.1 Noctilio leporinus | reverse complement strand
GCCTAAATGCCCATCAGTGGATGATTGGATCAAAAAACTTTGGTACATTTACACAATGGAATTCTATATAGCAGAAAGAAAGAAGGAACTTGTACCCTTTGCAACAACATGGATGGAACTGGAGAGTATTATGCTTAGTGAAATAAGCCAGTCAGTGAAGGACAAATATCATATGATCTCACCCATTACGGGACAATAAAGAGCAAAACTAACAATAAGCAAAACAGAACCAAGTATATGAATACAAGGAATAGGCCTGCAGTGTTCAGGAGGAAAGGGGTTGGGGGGAGGGGGGAGGCAGAGGCAAAGAAGGGGAGCAGCTTAGACAAGAACCTAGTATAAAGGAACCATGGACATGGACAACAGAGGGGATTGACTTTGGGGGGAGTGAGTGGGTGGGGAGGGGGACAGAGGGGAGCAAAAAGGGGATGGATGTAATACAACAACAATAAAATTAAAAAAAATAAAAAATAAAAAAAGCAATGTCAAAGACCTGTGGGACAATATGAAACAGTAATGGAGTCAGGGGACAGGAACAGGTCTGCTTCTCAGTACCCTATCACCAGATTCAGACCCAGTGAGTCCTGACAGCAGAGATCGGGGAAGAGTCCTCACCTTCCTTTTCCCTTTGATATCTAGAATGCCTAGTATGTTGGGTTGCCCCAACATGAGTAGAAAGAGCTTTACTTACAATATCTCATCTTCTTCTCTCCATCCATCTTCCTAGAGTGGAAAGGATTTTACAGTTGGAAGAAGATACATGTGTTAGTAATTGACATGGTGTCCCTCCTGCCCTGAACTCCCTATCCTGTCTTCTAACTCACTTCCAACTTCAATGTCCTCATCAAACTTTGCTCCTCCTCCTCCTCTGCCCTATTGCCCCTCCCTCGCCCTTGCTTCTCTCTGTGCATGCACTTTATGAATACACTGTCTACCACCATGTCCATGGACATTAAGGTTCAGTGACACCAGGGTACAGGGAGGGGGAGGAGTAGATGGACACTGCTCCTGGCATCATGCCAAATGCCAGTCTTTCCCCACGTCTTACTTAAAAACACAATACCAAACCAGGTGTTCCCTTAAAGACCATCTAGGTTTGGGTCCTCAGGTGCAGGTCAAACCGGTGATCCCCAAGGGGCCCTTGAGGTGAGATACGGTATGCGTCCTCACACAGGTTCTGTTATAAATAAAGAGAAACCTCAGAGAGCATCAGCTTCACAGTCCCACCCACCCAATTGAAAACAAAAGTAAAGAAAACAAAAGTTTTGTTACTGAATCTGATCATTGACTATATCACATGGAATCAGGAAATACCAAAACCTGTCTTAGTTCTCCACAAAAACAGAACCAAGGTGAGAGAAAGAGAGAGACAGAGAGAGAGAGGCAGAGAGAGAGAGAGAATGAAATTTTAAGAAAGCAGCTCATGCCATTATAGGGGCTGACAAGGCTGGAGACTTGGAAGAGTTCATGTTGCAGCCTTGAGTCGGGAAACTGGAAACCCAGGCAGAGACCCTGTGCTGCAGTGTGAAAGCAGAATTCCTTTTTCTTGGGGAAGCTCATTCTTTGCTCCTAAGGTCTTCAACTGAATGAATACCCATACACATCTCCTTGAACATACAAGTATTTAACCTCTACTTAAAGACAATAGCAAGTTATGCTACCTCCTAACAAAATACAGCTGTCCTCCATGCAACTGGAAACACAAGAACACTTTCTCCAAAAAAGGGAGCAAAGTCTTTAGATGAGGTTCACTCTTCACCTTGATATGTTGCAATTTTAATACTCTAATAAAAAGCTAACTATAACGCTATGGTATAAAGTTAACAATATTCTGATAGTATGATATAAAGTTAATAGGTCTTATAATAAAAGAATAAAAGGGAAGGAAACATATATTTACTTACATACATAAACATATGCATACCAAAATATAGAAGAAATGCTTAAAACAATTATACTGTATTACACAGTCCTTATTTTTTCTTCTTGTTTTTGTTTTACAGGTTAGGAAATAGATTCAGATAATAAGCTGTGGAACTGTGATTTGAACTTGATTCTTCCTAACCCTAATTCATTTACATTTAAAAACAGAGAGAGGAGAGAGGGCAGAGGGAAAAATGATAGGTGAGATGTGTGTAAGGCTCCCCCCAGGTGTATTATTGTATGAAAAGCAATGAAGCACTGCAGCTAGCTTGCCCAACTCCTGAGAGCTGATCTTGCATATCATTCTTAGCTGTGCATTCAGCAATGTTCTCTTAGTACCTTTAAGTCAATGATAATGAGAATATCCACACTATAGAAATTGGCCAATATTACAAATAAGGCCTTTGGTGTGTTTGACCTGACCCATTTGTTAAATATTATTACACATCACTGAATATAAAATACATGATAATAGGGGCATTATATGTTGTTGTTTTTTTTCACTCTGGCATCTAGAATAGTACTTTGCGCATGGCAAGTGTTCAATGAATGTTGACTTAATGTAACTAAACTTAAAAATCTTCACTGTACAGCTGGGAAAGCTGTCCACAAAGCTTGCCCACTTGCTTAATGTTGTCCAGTTCATACCCAGTTGAACTAAGATTTAAATCCAGTTCACTCTGATTTCAGACCTAAGACTTATATTGCCACAGAGAAAGGGGATCCAGGGGTAAAAGAGATTCCTGAAGACATTTCAACCATCCCTCCAGAAGGACTCAGAGGGGGTGTCACCACAAGGAAAACCTGGGGTGGTCTAAGAAACCACATGAACCAGTGTGGCCAGTTGTTTTGTAAGCATCATGAACACATTACCCTCTGTGCCATGTGTGTTTGGAAAAAAATAAATTCTATCTCAGCCCACAACTTCCTAATTAGGCTGTAGTCAAATATCTCCCGACTTCAAAAGGACAGTGGAATCAATTTAAAGCCTTTTGGAGCCGAGAATGGGCAGGGTTGCCCCTGGCAGAGACTCCTCCTTGCTCAGTAACCCAAGTCTGGCCCTAAATCTACATTCTTGTTCCAGGACAGCAGTCATGATAAAAGGATTCCTCCTGCAGCTGAGGCTCAGTGATAAGGGCTCTTCGTTTAGACCCTCCGAAATGAGAGAAAGAAAATAAATCATAATTTTGCATCAACTTCAGCTGTAATAGATTTTATTTTACGTTTACTGGAGGTTTGTGGGCACGAAAAACTAGGTTTGGTCAAAGAAGCACATCCATAATTTGGTTGATCAGTTTTTGATGGGAGAGTCAATTACATAGTGTATTTAATTAAACTCTCATGTTTTTTAGGATACCAAGTACCTTGCAGGGAAAGAATCAGGTACTTACTAAGTCCTACTGTGTGCCACGTATACTACAATGTGGCCCATATGTTATTTCTTACACAAAAGTTTGCAAAGGTTGATATTCTTAATTTGATTTTATAGTGAAGAAAATACTCCTGGAAGAGTTAAGAACTTGGTGCAAGGTCACATGGCTAAGTAAGTGACGGAGCTTGTAAAACAAACCAGGCATTCTGAACTCACAGATTTTATCTCACTGGTGTCTGTTTTCCAGAAAACGGTCTGTAGCAACTCAGGGCCTCAGCCAAGGGTTGCCCTAAACAGAATCTGAAGGAAGCAACATTTGTCTTGGGTCTAGGCAGTGGTTCTTAAGTGAGGGAGGGGCAAATTTTGCCCCCTGTCTCCCAGGGTGTACATAGCAATGGCTGGAGATTTATTGATTGTCACAACTGAAGTGGGGAGTTGCTATGGCATCTAGCGTGTAGAGGCTAGGCATATTGCTTAACACCCTACAATGCAAAGGGCAGCTCCCAAAGCAAAGAATGTCAATTGTGTCCAGGTTGATTGTCTGTAGTAATCATCTTCTCTTCTTAGAAATAATCTCCCTCAAGAAGAGAGTGCTCAATTGGAAAATCCAATCCACATGATGGGATTTCAGGTAAAAACTGGGAAGATAGTTGGAGATCCTGGAAGCTTACGCTAGCTGCTTGCAGGCCCTTAACATTCACTTCCAAATCAGTTTTCTGACCCACCCTACCTCTTCCCCAGCTACTAGTTAAAAATTCTTATAAATATTGGGTTTCATCAAAAATATTAAGTACAATGTATTTTATCAACTCACTGACATTAAAAATTCCTGCACTTGAGCTTCTTTGATTGTGTTAAAAGTTGAAACAAAGCAGTCTTTAAAACCAAAAAGAAACACAAATCTGTAACATTCTTATTACCAAAATAATATGTTTTCATTGTTGAAAATTTATAAAACAGAAGCAAATAAAATTCTATATAAAAACACATCAACCAGAGATAACTGTTTATTATAGTTTGGAGGACAAACTTCTAACCTTTTTTTCCATAAATATGTATGCAAATGAAATTATTCAAATAGGCTGTGAAAAAATTAAGAAGACATGCAAATTTTGGCAAATAATAATAATAAACATAATAATAGCAGCAACAAAAGCAGAAATAAAATCTAACACTGAAAGAGTACAGATTTTGTGCCAGATGCTCTTCTGAGACCTTTACATTTATGAACTCATTTAAATCTTAACAACCCTGTGAGGTCGGTACTTGTATTCTTCCCATTTTCAAGATGAGAACACATAGTGCATCCTCAGAAAGGACCAATTTCACCTGTAGCTGTTCACTCTTCAGGAATGCACCTGAATTCAGGAAGATGATGTAAACATTCTGTCCCCTTTCACTGAGTCATTTTTTCATCCATTTCCCAACACCAAAAACTATGTTAGTTTCCTAGGGCTGCTATAACAAACTCCCACCCACTGGGTGGCTCAAACAACAGAAATGTGCTCTCTCAAATTCTGGAAGCCAGAAGTCAAAAATCAATGTGTTGGCAGGTCTCTACGCTGTCTCCATAGGCTTTAGGGAAGGAGCCATCCCTTGCCTTGTCCTGCGCTGGTACCTGCCCACACTCCTTGGCGCCAGACCATATCTCCCTCTGCTACAAGTTTAAATTGCTTTTTTTTTCAGCCAAGCTTCCAAAATGCCTCTCAATCAATTTCCCTTTCTTCTTGAATTTCTAGTCTTCTTTCATTTTGCCCCATGTCCTTGAGCCTGCAAGGGCCATTTTGGGTGTCCATTCCCACAATCTGGGATTATCTTAGAGTTGTCTCAGAATCTGAATCTTCTAAGAGTGACTTTTAAAAGAAAAGTCAAATTTCTCTTGCTCATATTAGTTGCTTCTTATCACTTAACTAAAGGCCCTTTCACTTTCCACAGTGAAGATACGAAAAAGGATGAATGGAGAATGCAAAGGAAGGCAGAGAGACCTGGCAAAAGTTAAAACTAATTTCTGTTTTCATATAGATTAACTAATCTATATGAAAACAAATATATGGCTAAGAGGTACTAAACTATCTTAGCACCTTTTAGGAATCCTATTACCCCAGTGTTCTCTCTACCGGAGAGGAAAAATAATCCCTGGGGAGGAAATAACATATTCAAACAATATTTCTTACAAAAAAAAACAAAACAGAATTTCTTCAAATAAATTCTCCTCCCCAGAGCTTTCTAATCTTTTCTTCAAACCTAAGAGATGGATGGACAAGGAATTTTCTGATTTTTAAAATCTAGGTGGCATGACCTTTAACTCGGGTAGTAAAAACAGGGCTACAAAGAAGCTTTTCATGGAATGACACAACTACTTTTGTTTTGGGGGCCTGGGCATTCTCAATGACCTATGTGGCAAGGCAGGTAATTAAATAACAATACCAAGTTATTGTGAAATGGTGTGAGTGGCACAGGGGCACCAGAATCAAGCCTGTAGCAAATGGAGACATAACTGCTCCGTGTGACATGCGCTCTTGAGTTACACTTTATTGCACAATGGGCCCCGTCTCCAAACTCAATGAAATATTTTATATGTACACATATATCTTTGTGCTTTGAATACGAGAGCATCTTCATATTCCTAACTGGTATTAAGTTTACAGTGTTGGAACTTTCATTTGCATAATAAAATGCTATGCAAGAGGAGATGAGGGTTAATCAAAGGGTTTTATCACTCTTTTTAATTATCTTCATTATGCTGGAACAAGATGTAAATTTTAATTTACCTTGTTAGCTAGCAGATTCCACCAAACTTTGGATATCCTAATCATCTGTCATTTTTAATAGGCACAGATGCCAGTGATTTTAGCAAATTCAATGCCCTAAATACTGTGAGCTATATTAATCTGATGGATATATCACTTAATATAATTTAGCAATTATTAATGTCAAACATAAGATCAGTGTGAGCACCCCAGAGGGGATCCCATGAACCTCAAATGGGCCCCCCTTGTTTTTCTTTCCCCAACTTTTTTCAATCAACAAGTCCAGGAACTGGTTCTTTGAAAAATAAACAAAATTGACAACCCTTTAACCAAACTCATCAAGAAAGAGAGAGAGAGAGGACCCAAATAAACAGAATCAAAAGTGACAGAGGAGAAATCACAACTGATACTTCAGAAATACAAAAGATTGTAAGAAATTACTACAAACAGCTACATGACAAGAAATATAACAACCTGGGTGAAATGGACACATTTCTGGAAATGTATAATCTACCAAAACTGAATCCAGAAGAAGCAGAAATCATGAATAGGCCAATAACAACTAGTGAAATTAAAGAAGTAATTAAAAATCTCCCAAAGCAAAAGAGCCCCGGACCAGATGGACACACAGGTGAATTCTACAGAACATTTAGAGAAGAACTGACTCCTATGCTTCTCAACCTATTCCAAAAAATCCAAGAAGAGGGAAGACTCCCAAACTCTTTCTATGAGGCCAATATTATTTTAATACCAAAACCAGGTCAAGACACAACTAAGAAAGAAAACTATAGGCCAATATCTCTGATGAACATGCTAAGATTCTCAACAAAATATTGGCCAACCAGATCCAGCAATACATTCAAAAGATCATACACCATGATCAAGTGGATTTCATCCCAGGGATGCAAGGATGGATGGTACAACATTCACAAATCAATAAATGTAATACACCAGGGAGGGGGGAGGCAGAGGCAAGAAAGGGGAGCAGCTTAGACAAGAACCTAGTATGAAGGAAACATGGACTTGGACAACAGGTGGGATTGACTTTGGGGAGAATGGGTGGGTGGGGAGGGGGACAGAGGGGAGCAAAAAGTGGATAGATATAATACAACAACAATAAAATTTTTTTTTAATAAATAAATAAATAAAAATAAAACAGTAAAATATATGTTAACATTAAATAAATAAATAAATAGATAGATAAATGTGATACACCACATCAACAAAATGAAAGACAAAAACCATGTGATCATATCAATAGATGCTGAAAAAGCATTTGATAAAGTACAGCAACCATTTATGATAGAAACACTCAGCAAAATGGGAATAGAAGGAGCCTACCTCAACATCATAAAGGCCATATATAAGAAAACTGAAGCAAAAAATCATGCTCAACGGGCAAAAACTAAAAGCTTTCCCTTGTCAGGAATGAGACAAGGCTGTCCATTTTTTTCCACTTCTGTTCAACATTGTTTTGGGAGTTCTAGCCATAGCTATCAGAGAAGAAAAAAGAACCAAAGGTATCCAAATTGGAAAGAAGAAAATCAAACTGTCATTATTTGCAGATGGTATGATAGTGTACATATCATTTTATGTTTAAAATGCTTCCCTGTTCACACAGCTCTTCTTATTTTCCTCTTCTCCATCAAACCTGTGGCCATAGTTTGCAATTCATGTGAAGCTATTTTCCAGTGATTTAGGAACTCTCTAGGTTTATAAAAGAATATGGTAGTATGTTCTTAGCCCACGAATGTGAGAACAATTTTCAAGGGATGGGTGGAGAGGGAATATCTATGTACAATGTTGGGTTTATCTGCTAAGCTCATCATAAAGAAGCCAAATGTAGCCTTCATCCCAGTCAGGGTAATCAAAGGCAGAGCCTGCAGGCCAGTTAAATGAGTACATTGCTGAGGAGTAAACACCAAGGGTGGCTTTCCTGGGCTCTGGGAGATAAACAATAATACAGAAAAAGGAAGAGGTGGCTTGCCGGTCTGCTGCTTCTGAGCACTGAGCTGATGGCAGATGAGGATGCCAACCAGCACCAGAGAAGCCAAGCAATCCTACTGGTCAAATTGATTAGCTAAAAGAGATTTTTTATGGCCCTGAGTTCACATTTTAGGTGTGAAAAGTGGTGCTGTGGGCTAAAAGTTTCTGTCATCTGTTGAAACTCTGCCCTCCAAAGTAATGGTATTAGGAGGTAAGGTCTTTGGAAAGTAATTAGGATTAAACAAGGTCAAGAAGATTAGAGGCCTCTTAAATGGGATTAGCACCCTCTTAAAGGCCAAAAAAAGAGCTTGCTCCTTCTCTCTGCTCTCTGCCATGGAAGGATATGATAAGAGGTGGGCATTCTTCAGTCTAGAAAAGGTGTCTTACAAGAACCCAACCACACTGGGACCCTAGTCTCAGACTTCTAGCCTCCAGAAATATAAGAAATAGATGTCTTATTTATAAGCCACCTAGTTCGTGGAACTTTATTATAGTAGCACAAACTAAGATAGTTAATATGTTGTAAATTTATTATATTTAATATTAGAGTCATAGGATCCCAGCTTTGATATCTTGGTAGCTGTCTAGCATGGAGAAATCACTTATCTGCTCTGAGTCTCAGTTTTCTCAAATATAAAAATGAAATAAGTCATGTACTTGATCATGAGTTTTAAATAACATCAAGCTTGGATTCTAGAATAGAACAGGTACTCAATTATGGTGCATGACATTGGGATCCACAATGAGAAATATATACTTGATCTCAGTCCCCATTTCAGGTACAGAATTTCTAAAACCCTTAAAACTTCCAGTGATAAGAGCAATGTCTCTCACTTAAGGATGTGTTGGGGGAAACAGTTTTCAGAAATACCAACCATGTGATTAGAGGGTTGGAACTTTCAATCCTACCCTACTGACCTTCAGGGAGGGAAAAAGGGCTAAAGGTTGAATCAGTTGCCAATAGTCAATAATTTAATCGATCATGCTAATGAAGTAATGGGCCTCCATAAATGATAGCAAAGGCTTCCAGAATAGTATGTACATATGAATGAGTTCTGTCCCTGTCTCTATCTTTTCCCTCCCCTTTCTCTCTTTCTCGCTCTCTCTCTCTCTCTCTCTCTCTCTCTCTCTCTCTCTCTCTCTCTCTCCTACGCAGACTTCCCTGCAAAGCCATAGTTAAATTTAGCATCCAGTAATGGCTTGAAAATATTTGAAGGAATTGTCAAGTCACATGGTTGATCCAAACAGCAAATACCAAGTCTAGATGCCATTTTTGATGGCAGCCATCTAGTACTATGGAAACTATAAAATTCACCCTCACTTCATAAGTTATATAACTATTTATCACCACTATGTCATACACCTAAAACTAATATATTATAGTATGACAACTGTAGTTGGAAAATAAACTTTTTTAAATCTCACCCACTCTAAAAAATTGTCATAGTTGCTGGAACCAGGGACTCTTGATCTACCTGTCACCTTGTCTTCAGAACATCTCCTTTTGAGCTCTTTTTTGGGGTGACACACTAGGGAACAGATGTTGAGTGCTTGGTATCATTATGGCAATAGCACAAAATCAGTGGTCCTATTAAAATCCAGATCTTATCTTAAAATAACCCCCAAAAGGAACATTTTTATTGCTATATATAGAATTCCTCTTGCAACAAATAAATTTCAGTAAAAATCAGTAAACACTATTTTTACAAAATAAAAGGGACTGGCGGTTTGGGTAGCTAATTGTGTGCATGTATTACGATGTTATCAGTTAAAAATAAATATGACATAGAGGGAGTGGACTGGTTACAAAAATTAGAATGTAATCTCTTTGCAGAGATACAGGAATCCTATGCCAGCAATATCTTATAGAACTTTTTGTGGCAATGAGAATAGTCTATACCTGTGCTGTCCTACATGGTAGCTACTAGTTACATGGAGCTGTTAAATACTTGAAATGTGGCTAGTGCAACAAAGGAAAGGTATTTATAATTTTATTTAATTTTAAGTAGCAGCTGGTAGCTAGTGGCTACCATATTGGACAGTACACTGTGTATCCTAGGTTGTAGATGACACCCTCAATAAGCTCTTACCCTACAAAGAAACTTGTTTTTATAACTCTGTGGTACAGTGATTTGCTGAGCTGTTCTCAAGGTCTAGCAAGATTGGGCATCTATCTCATTGTTTTCCATCATTTCCCTCATTTGTCCATCAGTGAGTGAGTATCCATTATACATCTAGCCTTGTGCTAGACATTGAGAAATCAAATAAAGTGATGGTCCCAGAACTCACAGATCAGTGCGGATGACAGGCTAGGAAAGAGGCAATCACCACCCAGGAGTTCTATGATTGATATGGAGAACCAGATGTGGAGAAACAAGTAATAAAGTCTCCTAATCTGGTCTAGGGAGAGGAGGGGATGAAAGCTCCTAGAACAGGAGATGGGGATGAATTGGCCAAGGTAGAAGGAAGTAATTTCTAGGATGGAGGTTGGGCCTAGAGCAAAGAAATGGCGATATAAGAAAATGTGGAGTTATATGGAGTTTACATTTTCAACCACACGTAGTGAAAAAAAAAAAAAATTACTTGAAATGAATATATTTTCTTCTAGCCAAATCTAGGTTTATCTGAATGTAACTCTACATCATTCCAGGCTGGCAGGAAATTTAATCTCTATTATTGTCATGCCTCTTTTTCCAGGGTCAGCCAAGGTCAAGCAGCATTCTTAGGTTCTTCAATGGTATATTCTAGAATCTTTGACAAAGGTCTTCCAGTACTTGTGTTACACTGGTAACCATTCACATGCTTATTTATCTTGTAATGTCCCTTGTTTCTCAAGACCTAAAGTCCTAGGGCCCTGGTTTAACATCCTTCATTCCCCTTTTAGACAATCCCCTCTAGAGCTGCAAGGACAATAATGTTTCCTTACACTTTCTACCTAAATCCCCATTACCTTATTCATCTTGGGGAAGCTTTTTTATCTTCCTCAAATATCAATGCTTTGTCACATCTGCTTTTGATCAAGGAGAATATTGCCTCTTACCAACAGTCCCTTAAACAACCCTTGTTGGTCCTAGGAATGAGGAAATGATATGCTCATACCATTCTTTTTTTTTTAGTAATTCATCTGTCACAAAATATTTAAGAGATGAATAATTCCTAGAAATCTACCCAGCAGATTGCCTATAGTTAACCATATTGTATTGCATATGTAAGTGTTTGTTAAGAAGGTAGATCTTAAGTGTTCTTATCACAAAATAATAACAATAATAAAATCATAATAAATATAATAACAATAATAATAAAGAGGAAAAAAAACTTTGGGGGTGATAAGTAGGTTTATAATAGATTGTGGTGATGCTTTCACAGGTGTATCCAATACTTATCTCTGAACTCATCTAGTTATATAAGTAATTATGTACAGCTTTTTATATGTCAATTTTTTTTAATGTTCAGGAAATGGTAGGTTGTTTTGTGTTATAGGCCAAGGAATATCTTAGGGAATGACAGAAGATAAGAGAAGGGCTTGGGTCAAGGAGAACTTTAAAATATTCTTAAGAAGCTTGAAGTATGGGATCATTAGGGTGATGGCATCAGAAATATTTTCAGGCTTTTTGTTAGTATGTTTTGGCTGTATGTATCTGAGCACTATTGAATGTGTAGAAGAAAAGATTCATCACTGGGTATAATGCACAAGCCTTTACAACCACCATAGTCTCCTTCCTACCAAATAAACTAAAAGGAGAATGTTATGGATTGACTTATGTCCCCCAGAAAGATAGGTTGAATTCTTACCACCCTCAGTACCTCAGAATGTAGCCTATTTGGAAGTAGAGTATTGCAGATATAAGCAAATTAAAATGAGGTAATTTTAATCCAATATGACTGGTGACCTTACAAAGAGAAAGTTTGGACACAGAGACAGACACGAAGAGGAGGAAGGTGATGGAAAGAAGGACAGGGAGAAGACAGACATATACTAGCCAAGGAACACCTGAGACTACTAAAAGCTAGGAGACATCTGGAATAGATCTTTCTTTAGTGTCTTCCCAGGGAGCATAGCCATAATCACACCTTGACTTTGGACTCATGACCTCCTGATTTGTGAGACAATAAATTTCTGTTGTTTTAAGCTACTTATTTTGAATACAGCCATTACTGAACTTTTCAGCCTCCCTTGCAGCTATAGCAGAAGCACATGGCTGAGGTTTAGTTATACCTAAACCTCAGGTGTACCTACCCAGGACCTGAGCTGGGCAAAGAAGCAGAACTATAACATCCATCTTCAGCATGAAAACTGTGTCCACCTTGGCACCAAATGCCCTCACTGAACTGCTGTTGTGGCATGATTTGTCCAGGTTCTGACTGTGTTGTCTTTCTTTGTTTCTGTCTTGTTTCTTAAAACTGGCCATTCTGTATACTAAAGGACTTCTAGTAAATTCCACTGCTGCTTAAATCAGCACACAACAGTTTCTTTTGCTTGCAACTGATAACCTGGCTGATACAGATGGGGAACCATGAAGGATATAATGCATCCCTGAAGTGTAAGTGGTGGACAGGGATGAAGTATAGCCTGTAAAGGGGTGTTAAGAGGCTCCAGGAAAGAGGGGAAAAGGATTAGGCTCTTGGTGGGAATTAGGAATAGGGTAGAGCCTGAAAGAAAATGAGGGTGCATACTGTAAAGTGTATGTGTGTGTGAGCGTGCACACACATTTGCACATTTTCAGCCAAGATCTTTCAGAGGGAGAGCAGCCAAACATGCCCATGGGGTGAACTTTGGTCGCTCACTAAACAGTGCGTTCAGGCTTCACCAGCACAGAGCAAGGCAAACGACAGTTTCCAAGTTTGAAAAATGAGCTTCTCCACTCGCCTGGTGCTAATGCCTTTTTCCAAGAAACTTACATCTTGGAAATGTCATGACACATTGCAATCATGGAGAACACAGCCAGAATAAGGGAGTGTTTCTTCAAGAGCAGAGTGTGTCAAGGAAGACACATGGTTGCAACATAATCTCCTGCAACAATGGGCAGGAGTGTGTGTGGATAGGGCAGCAGGTGTGCAGGAAAAGCTGCCTTTGGAATAAATCCTGGCAGGAGCTCCAGCAGTGGGGACTTTTCCTGGATGATGGAACTCCTTTGAGAGCCAGAAGGAGGCAATGCTGGTCCTGGCTGGCTACAAATTAGTTGTGCTACTTTGGCCATGCCTATAGAGTGCTCTATGACTCAGGTTCCCCACCTTTTAAAGGAAAATGAATCACATGCTTTCATTGCTCACAGTATTGCATCATATGCAATCAAATTCCAATGAACTAAAAATCACTATGACTTATTGAATATGGGCTACTTGCCAGGCACATACAAAGCACTTTTTATGCATTAACTAACTTAAAACACAAAAGGACCTCATGAGATAGACACAATAAAATTTTCACTAGTAAGAGGAGGAGGACTTGAGCTATGGAGAAGCCAAATATCTTTCTCAGGATTATAAAGCTAGAATGCACCGATGTCAATATTTGAACTCAGTCCAGATCTGGGGTCTAAATTCATGACCATCATATGGTTCGCTTCTCACAATGAACACCTTAGGTTGTGAAAAGAATTAAGTGCTAATGAATATACAGGGTGTTAATAATGGCCATGGTGGGACTCCTTTAAAAGAGGCAATGGACAAAACTGGAGTAGATTTGCTTCTATTTGTGACAATTTGAATGAGCTGTTATAACAATAACTACAGTAACTCCATACTGCTGAGTACCCAGACAGTAGATGATCCAAGTTTCTCCTTCCAGTAACTAAGTAAGGGGACATGTTTCCCATTTTACAGATGAGAGACTTGAGGCCCAGAGGACCATTTCAAGAATATCCAGCAAAATAAATGGCCACAAAGAAAGTCAAATTGAAATGGAAAGATTACAGAGGTTATGTTCTTTCCTCTCTGAAATACTGTGATAGGCCAGTTTCTCTCAACGGAACATAACTGTTTAAAATATTTCAACCTTTGGGCTCCTATCTCAGGCAGAGAAAGAAAAAAAAAAAAAAACACAAAGATATTAACAAGATAATGTAAATATTAACATTCACTTTAAGAGGTTAAATTAGCTGAAAGCCCTCATTTCTAAAGGCCAGCCTTCTCTGGTTTGCATTCTCCAAGAGCAGTATAACCTTTCCATGAGGAAATTATGCAAGCAATACTGCTTTGCACAGACCACCAGATTTCTGGGCTGTCATCTGGGGAATGAGGAGAAAGGCGAAGACTGGCTCTTCATCACCTGCCCATGGACATAGCATTCTTTAGGGGGTAGTTTGGTGTGGCCTGGCTCTTCTCCTGCTATTAGCATGCCACTCTGACATGACAAAGGTATTCTGGAAAGATGAGGACTTGGAATATCAAATCTTCAGTAGAAATGGAGATATATCATGAAGATAAAAATGTGTGACTGAATATAAGTCCTTTAGAAACCCTGCTTTAAATAATTGCCAAGATGGATTTGTAACAAAAGGATCATGCTTTCACAGAAACATTACAGCTTGCAAGCTTGTTCAACAACCTGTGGGTTAGTTGTCTTTAATACTTTTCTATAATATTGGCAGTATTCTGATCTTGAAATCAGAGGGAGGGGTTGGTTGATAGACTCCAGATAGAAGGTTGAAAGAGCAGTGGCTCTGAAGACACACACATACACATGACGGCACCATCCAGTGATAACATTTACCAGTTGTATGACAATTGTACAGTTCTTTTACTTCTCTAGACTCGGTTCCCTTTCTTGCTATGTGAAAATAATAATTTCTTTAAGGTAGGAACTATGTATTATTTATCTCTCTAGACACAATGACTGGACACAGTAGGTGCTCGATTAATGAGTGGTAAATAATCACAATTGTTATGACTATCACATGATATAATACTTTGTGAAAGGCCTTGCTGAATTCCCAGTACACACTAGGTGCTTAATAAGTGGCTATTTTCTCTTCATCCTTCTTTAGGCTTTCATTTGTGTTTTTGAAAATTCCACTGTAGACTTTGTATCCATCAACTCATTAGACACATGTTTGGAGGTTTAGCAGATATCTCAAATGCAATATGTCCCACACAGAACCCCTATTCCTCCCTCCAAAACTCTACACAGCTTTCCCCACCTCAAGTGATGGCAACGCCATCCTAGTATTTGATGAAAATAAAAATACAAAACACAAAGCAAACAAATTTTTAAATCATTTGTTTGTTTTCCACATTTAGATATGTTGTGTGGTAGATAAATAATCATGGCCCTTATGTTTTTATTGAAGACTGCATGTTCTATCAATATAAGATAATCTTTGTCTCATTTCATGAAGTTTGCTTTGTATCTTACTTTACATAAAAGCAAAACTTCCAACTCATTTTTTGTTTATTTTTTCAGATAAATCTTTGCTTGTCTTCTTGATTTTAACTTTTAATGTCATTTTTCTTTACAGTTAATTGGATTTGATCTCTTTTTAATTTTTTTCTTAGTATGAAAAATTCATTTTCTTTCAATAGGGGAATTTAAATCATGGAGACATTATCTTAATCTGATGTATTTATTTTTACATGTGTCATTCCATCTTATACTTTGTTTTGTTGTTATTATTGTTGTTGTTTTGTTATCTTTGAGTAGATAGTGTTAGAACTGAATAGAACTATAGGAGGCCCAACTTGCCTCTGAGAACTGCTTATTAGTGTGGGAACCCCCCCACACACACACACACCTTCAGAATTGCTATCGGAATCTATTTATCATGTAACTTTTCCAACAATGTGAAAAGTATTCAGGAGAACCAAGATGGCTGAGGAGTAAGTGGAGCTACACCCATCTCCTCCCAACACCAAACTGGAATTACAACTTAATTGGGGAGAAATCCTCTAGAATAACCAAACAGAACACCAATTGGAGAGAAGACTTATTACCAGGGACAGAACAGAAGAGCAGATTCATCACAGTGTGACTGGTAGAAAGTACAGAACCACCAGAGGCTGGTGGGACTCCCATGGGTGGCAGCTGAAGGGAAGGAGAAACATCTCAGCAGCTGGGGGTTCCACCTGAGAAGGATGGGATCTAAATCCCCAACTGGGCTTTCCAGCCTATAGCAACACAGTTGAGAGTAACATAGCACCCAGATATGAAAAGCAAAAAGACGCCAGGTTTAGCCAGATTGATAGAAAGACTGAATTCTTAAAGAGACTATGCACAAAAATACAGTGGCACCCACTTACCATGGCTTCCAGCAGAGGGAGGGCACAATGGGCTAGAGACAGTTAAGGAGGGTTTGGGTCGGTGGCTTTAAGGGGAGATTTGAGGGAGCAGCTCATGAGTCCAGTGCTGACCCATCCCCCCCATACAGCCAGCAGACCACTCTTCTCCAAAGTGCCGGAGCCTGAAGGGAAATCACAGCCTCACCCATAAGAATTAATCCACCCCACCCTGCAGTGCCTAAACCTGACCTCAGATCACAGGTTGATTGGACTAACAACTGAATTCATCTCCACCACCCAAAGGTGCCTAAAATGGATCGCTAACCACAGACTAATTGAATTAACAACTACAGGAGATAGACAAAGACAGTGGATCTCCGGTAGTCTCCAACTGACTGACTAGACCCAGACTGGCACACCAACTGATGTCACCAAGCACAGATACAGGAAGTAAAAAAGTGTACCTCTACACCACAGAAGGTCACACCACTAAGAGAGTAAGTCAAAGCAGACCAATCCAATAAGCAGAAATAAACAAGAGCCACCTAAAATGGGGAGACAAAGAAACAAACCCTCAGCAAATGGAAAGGAGGAATCCCCAGGAAGAGTGCAAAATGAAATAGAGGCTAGCACTATCAGACATGGAATTCAAAATAATAATGATAGAGAAGCTTAATGAGCTCACCGAGTTCAAAGAAAATTACAAACAACTCCAGGGGAACTACAAAGAACTTCAGGAAAGCTATAAGGAACTTACTGAGAACTACACAAGCATAAAAAGGACCTAGAAACCGTTAATAAGAGCCAGGAGGAAATGAAGAATACCATTTCTGAACTGAAGAACACAGTAGAAGGAATCAAAAGCAGGCTAGAGAAAGCAGAGGATCGGATCAGCAAGCTGGAGGTCAATGTAGAAAAAAATTCCCAGGCAGTGCAACAAAATGTAAAAAGACTGAAAAAGAATGAAGAGGTTTTAAGAGAGCTGCAGGACAACATGAAACATAATAATATCTGTATCATAGGAATACCAGAAGGAGAAGAGGAGGAGCAAGGGATAGAAACCCTCTTTGAAAAAGCAATGACAAAAAACTTCCCTAACTTGAGGAGAGAAAATGTCATGCAAACTCAAGAAGCACAGAGGGTCCTAAGGAAGATGAACCTAAACAGGCCCATTCCAAGACACATCATCATGAAAATGGCAAATTTCAAAGACAAGGAGAGAATTCTAAAAGCACCAAAAGAGGAATCAGCCAATAACATACAAGGGGGGCTCCCATAAGGTTATCAGCTGATTTCTCAACAGAAACACAACAAGCCAGAAGGGAATGGCAAAAAAACATTTCAAGCAATGAAAAACAAAGACCTGCAACCAAGAATACTCTACCCAGCAAGGCTCTCATTCAAAATGGGAGGTGAAATAAGGAGCTTTCGACACAAAAGAAGTCTAAAAGAATACATCTCCACCAAATCAACATTGCAAGAGATGCTAAAGGATCTGCTTTAAGAAGATGAAGAAACAGAGAGACAGACAGGAACACAGGTACAAAAGTAAATGGATTAAATGCACCAATCAAAAGACATAGGGCAGCTGAATGGATAAGACCCAACTTTAACTTATGAATGTTTTAAAGTGATCTTGTTATAAATAGATTTTACTAAATAAGGTACAATTTTGTATATTACTTGTATCTTCATTACTGCAGGTTAAGTTTTCTTAGATTGGAATCATTTCACAATATGGGAAAATCAGGTTACTTGCAATAACTCAGAAAAATCAAATACAGTTAAGGAAGAAGAAAAACCTAAGACAATGTGGATGTATATTACATAGAAGACATGCTATCTTTCTTATTCACTGTTACAAAGTATGTGCTTATTTGTGGCTATGTAATATATGGATTTTGTTAGCAACTTGCACATTGGTGGTTACAGAATAGACAGGGGGATGTTAAGAAGAATAAAGGAAATAGAGAAGCCTAAGAACTTATATGCATGACTCATGGACATGAACTAAGGGAGTATTGCTGGAAGAAATAGGGTACTGGGTGGAGGGGCACAAAGGGGAGAAAATAGGGACAACTATTAGCAAAATAAATAAAATATATTAATTTAAAAAGATATACATCTTACTTTTTACTCTATTATTGGCTAATCATTTCCTCAAGAGCATCCTTTATATAATATTATCATTTGTGACTCATCTCCACAACTTTATGTATTTTAATATCTTTAAAAACTGTCTTGCTTGATAAGATGTAAGTCTCAAGAGGGCAGGAACTTGGTCTTTCCACCACTGTAGTTCCGGCACCAAGCAGGGAGCACTGTGTACAGTGCAAGCTCAGTGACTGATCTGAGTGAAATAATTTCTTAATTTTCTCTTCCCTTCTTCTCAGGCTTCCTAATCCAATATGAGAGTCAAACCCAGGTGGATTTTATGTTATTATTTCATACCAATAGCTTTCCTTTTAAGAATTTTTTTTTTTTTTGATCCTTCTGTACAACATTGTGACTATACTTACAGTGATCCTCCACCCACTTACAAAATGCAGCCCAAAATCTCATTACCTCTAATTTTATCAGGTTGGCCAAAAGGTTTTTGTTGTTGTTGTTGTTGTTGTTCATTTGGTTTTTTTCTGTAGGATGGCTCTAGTAGCACTTACTTGCCTTTAACTTTATTTGAAACAACTTTGTTAGATTGTATTGTGACAGCTGTCATATCCACATACATTTTTTAAAAATTATCAAAATTGTTGAATTTTTGTGTAGCTATTTTAATATTGAAGATGGAAGAAGATATGCATCATTTTTGGCATATTATAATTTATTATTGCAAAAAAAGATAAAAATGCCACTGAAACACAATAAAAGATTTGTGCAGTGTATGGAGAAGATGCTGTAGCTGACTGAACACATGAAAAGTGGTTAGCAAAGTTTCATGCCAGAGACTTCTCAATGAATGATGCTCCACAATTGGGTAGACCAGTTGAAATTGATAAGCAATCAAATGGAGGCATTAATAGAGAATAATCAATGATACATCATATGGGAGATAAGCAATATATTCAAAATATCCAGGTCAATAAAGTTATTGGTGAAAATGAAAAATGTGTATTTTATTTTGTGGAAAAAAAGCTGAACAAACTTTTTGGCCAATACTCTTAGACAAGAACAGGCATTCTCTTTTCTGCAGGGTAAAAAGCCAATCCTAGCCTGAGAAAGGATATCTATTTCAGCCCCCATAAGGTCTATAAGTAAAAGGATATGATGTAAAATTTTATTAAGGTGATTCTGTGCTGCAAGGAGTTGTTGCCCACCTATGCCCAGAGAAGTTCAATGAAATATTAATTAATTCTGCACCTATCCTGGATATACTGGATATTATACTGAGTGCAGATGTAACATAGATACAGATAAATAAAACAGTCATTGAACAAATGTGAATCTGGTTTCCTACTATGTGACTTGCACTGGGGACATAATGGCAAACATACCAAACTATGAAATCATGGATTTTTTTTTTTTAAGATTTTATTTTATTATTTTTAGAAAGAGTGGAAGGGAGAGAGGCAGAGAGGGAGAGAGACATCAACGTTTGGTTGCATTTCACCTGCCTTCAGCCACAGACCTGACTGGAGACCTAGTTTGCAACCTGGTTATGTGCCCTGGCTGGGGAATCGAACCTGTGACCTTGGGGTTCACAGGCTGGCGCCTTATCCACTGTGCTACCAGCCAGGCAGATTTTTTTTTAAGCAGCTTTTAGGCAGATGAAACAAAAAATCATTTCCAAAAAAAAATCAGAAATTCTAGAAAGTACCAAATACCTTTCATTGAAAACTGGGAAAATGATATGCTGAGCCAAGTACTCAAGTACATCATTTTGAAAGACAAATTGCCAGTAATCCAGTTAAATTTTAAATAGCATTATCTAAATGAAAAATATCAAAGTGTGAGATATCCAGCAAGAATAGCTCCAATTTCCTGCTTGGATGTTAAGTAAGGAATAGACTGTTTAATATCATCTTGATAACATTTTTATAGGTTCATGTTGCCCCATCAGATTGCAATTTGTCACCTGCTACCTAACAATTTTCTAATTCCTCATCACTTTACAGTGTAAAATAATAGGCACAGAATTGCAAGCCCTTTTTTATTTTTTGTTTTAAATAATAGCAAGGTAGAGTGGGAGTCAGGGGCTTTATTTCTATCAAATGATATTTTTTCCTGGTTAGAATAAGAATGGTTGTCAATAATTTAAACACAATATGGTACTGAGCTTATTTCACTTTTTCCACTGAATTAATTTGTGGAAGATAACAAAGAATGAATATGAAAATCCCTAAAGCTCTCTCTTCTTCACCTCCCATCTTTCTCAAAAGTTGGGGGAGGAGTTAGTGATGAGACAGTACATAGATGTTTTGTGTATTATAGAGTTTAGGCATCAACGTTAGAGGGTCTTGGATTTGAACGCAAGGTCAGACACAAGCAATGTGACCTTGGGAACCACCCAGTCTCACTGAGCTCTTTATCAGGACAATAATTCCTACTCACAAGGTTTCTGGGGTAGTTGGGGTTAAGATGTAGTTTTTACCATTCTAATTTAGTGGGTACTAGACTACAGGTTTTACCTTTGCAGTATTTGGCAGAGTTTAGTGTCTCCTCCTTGGTAATCTCTGATTTACCTTCCAGGACATCTTACCATGGGTCTTCCATACTCAGCTTGGTATTCTTCTCTCCTCCTTCACTTCTTGACCCTCTTCTCTTCTCCAACTACAGTCACCATCTTGAAGATCTCATCTGGTCTCTCACAACACCATAGATATGCTGATAACTCAGATTTTCAGCCTAGAACTTTTTCCCAAACACCAGATATATATATATATATATATACATATATATATATATATGTATCTTACTTATAAGCTTAATCAATATCTCAAACTCAACATACTCAAAACTAAAACTCTGGATCCTCCCCACAAATCCTTTTATATCCACATCTTTCTCCATGTCAACCAAAGGAACTAGATATTTGAAACTGTTCAGCGCAAAAACCTTAAAGGCACTCTTAATTTCTTTCTGATTAAAGCACCCCACATATAATCCACTAGGAAATCCTATGGACTCCACCATCTTGTCAACCTAGAACTTGATGGAATAAGGATGATGTAGCCTTGTAAAGAAGCTAAACAAACAAACAAACAAAAACACAAGTTCACACCGTGAATTTGGTTGTTGGACTAGCTCTGCTGCCAGTAACTCCATCATATAAACTGTTTTTGGCTTGGTGTTTTCAGTTGTGATGAACACCAGATTAGCCAATTTGACTATTTAACCATCATTTGTCTGTTTTGACAAAGGAAAGGAATGATGATACTGCATCTCTGCAGTCATTAGCAAGTGGGGGGAAGAAGTGAGCTACTTGGGGACTGCAGAGAGTCTATAATTGGCTTACTTACCATTGTGGCCCTAGTGATGTCACCAGTGGGTTGGGAACTAGAGAAATAAAAGTCAAGGCACAGGGGTCATATCTCTGTTCCTTTTCATCTTCTGAAATGTCATCTCCTAATTGCTATTGGCCAAAAACCAAGAATATTCTCCTAGTAACACATTATCATTTACTAAGATAAGCAGCAGAATAAATGTGTCCTTCAGAGTACTCCAAAAGCTAAAGCTAAATGTGTGTGTGTGTGTGTGTGTGTGTGTGTGTGTGCAGCTTTTGAAAACAACCTTCTAATTATTATATCTACTGGCTTTTACAAAATAACTGATGAAACTCTTTCACCCACATGATTTCATTTCATTTTCAGAACAATCGAGATCAAAGCAGAGCAGTTATTGCATTTTCCATCCCATAGCTGATTCCCTTTGCTTTCCATTTTCTTCTTTTCTCTATAGTATATATCACTTCTAACATAACACAATGTACTTGTTTATTACTTAAGTTAGCATATTTTCCTCTTTTCTGTTTGAATAACAATTGAAATCCTTATTAACTTCACTCATTAATCTCTAATGTCTAGAACAGTCTCTAGCATGTAGTAGGCACTTGATAAGTATGTGCTGAATGAATGAATATGTCTATCAAGTACATATCAACAACTATGTCATCGTTACCAGTTCAAGACTGTATCTTCATTCTTTCTTCCCTCGAAATGGTATTCTTTTCCAGTATATGCCTAGTTCCGTCTTAATATCCGGGCTTCATTGAAAAGGTTTGATGTTCCTGAAGACCTGATAATATCAAATATTAGTCAGACAATGAAAGCCTTTAATGCATCATTTCACTACATTATTTTGGCTAGCAGGAAGCTCAGAGCTAGATGTATTACTCAATCCAATTGCCAGTTCTTCCCTTTTGTCTTTTATCCCATGTGCCTGTGTGCTTTCATTATAAACACCATTTTTAAAGGAGATATGATATTAATTAGATTAAATTAAGTTTAGACTAAACACAAAGAAATTTCCAAAACAGTCCTCTTTCTACTACATTGCAATGTCCAAATTATAACCTTTAAAAGAAACTGCTAAAAATTATGGAATGCTTAATATGTATGACACTTACCACCCTCTCTGTTTTATCATACCTGTCCCACTTTTCCAGTTTATGGGACCTCCACATTTTGAAAAAGGTATTTGCGTTTTAAGCTCCTCCTGACCTCGATGTCAGATAACATTTGAGACAAGAGCTGGAATGAGTATGGTGACTGCATCTTTTTAAATGGACATAAGTGGGACAAAGTGCTTACACACTACAGTAAAACAAAACAAAACAAAACATCTAATTCTCTTTTCCCCCACCTGTGTATACTGAGTATCAGAATGTTTACATCTTATATGCATCACTTCCTACTGGTTTCCCAAAGTAGGCACTTACCTTCAAATGATACAGCTAAGTGTACTGCATTCATTCTGTTACATCCCGTGCTTGTTGAAAAGCCAACCTTTGGAAATGGCTGATTCGAAGCCTGCTTTCTCCCAGCCTTTGTTATGTAGATGAGTTTCTATTTTATTTTTGGTGTATCAGTGGAATCCTGAGTATTTTAATAGTTGTGAAGCCTCACTGAACTCAAGAAGAGCTTAAGATTTGAGATGCTAAATTGGCTTGGCAATAATATCTAGCAGAAAATGAGACTCTCATTCTTAGTTCTCCTTTTCCTCCCTGATAATGAGGAGCTGATTTTTACTATTCATGTAACTCTTACATGAGGAGCTCTGCAGTGGTCCAGAGTAATTCATCCTTAATTAATGTGCCATCTTTTCAACCTGTCCCATTTAATTATAAGAGCTGATGAATATGGACCTATGGAATGTCTAGTGGTTGGAATAATAGAAGGAAAATATTAACTCTTAGCGGATTTATAGGGTAGGAATTATTTTTTCCTTGGAAAATCATAAGAATGCAAAAAGTTGTTTTTAAGTATTGCGGGTTCCATGGAATACCTACTACCTATATCTGCTACTCCGATCTCTGGGTCTTAGAAAGTTTTTATCATGCATCCTCAGGCTTCATAATCCTTTTTCTTTTACATGGGACCCTATGTGAATCACTTTAGAATCTTATATGTTAATCTTTCTCATTGTAGAGAATTTTTTAAATTGCAGTAACATACACATAATATATTTATTATTATAACCATTTTTTTTTTAAATTTTATTGTTGTTGTATTACATCCATCCCCTTTTTGCTCCCCTCTGTCCCCCCACCCACCCACCCATTCCCCCCAAAGTCAATCCCACCTGTTGTCCATGTCCATGGTTTCTTTATACTAGGTTCTTGTCTAAGCTGCTCCCCATCTTTGCCTCTACCTCTCCCTCCCCCCTACCCCGTTCCCCTGACCACTGAAGGCCTATTTCTTGTATTCATATACTTGGTTCTGTGTTGGTTGTTGTTAGTTTTGTTCATTATTGTCCCGTAAGAGGTGAGATCATATGATATTTG
>PVIW01014259.1:0-24181 GCA_004026585.1 Noctilio leporinus | reverse complement strand
TGGATGGAACTGGAGAATATTATGCTTAGTGAAATGAGCCAGTCAGTGAAGGACAAATATCATATGATCTCACCCATTATGGGACAATAATGAGCAAAACTAACAACAAGCAAAACAGAACCAAGTATATGAATACAAGGAATAGGCCTTCAGTGGTCAGGGGGAAAGGAGTTGGGGGGAGGGGGGAGGGGAGAGGCAGAGGCAAGAAAGGGGAGCAGCTTAGACAAGAACCTAGTAGTATAAAGGAACCATGGACATGGACAACAGGTGGGATTGACTTTGTGGGGAATGGGTGGGTGGGGAGGGGGACAGAGGGGAGCAAAAAGGGGATGGATGTAATATAACAACAATAAAATTTAAAAAAAAAAAAAAATGGAACTAGAGCCCTGGCTGGTAGCACAGTGGTTAAGGCGCCGGCCTGCGAACCCAAAGGTCGCAGGTTCGATTCCCCAGCCAGGGCACATAACCAGGTTGCAAACCAGGTTTCCAAGTCAAGTCTGTGGCTGGAGGCAGGTGAAACGCAACCATACATTGATGTCTCTCTCCTTCTCTGCCTCTCTCCCTTCCCCTCTTTCTAAAAATAATGGAATAAAATCTTTAAAAAAAAAATGGAACTAGAATATTTCAAATAGATAAAATACCCTTGATATGTTGGACCAACTAATTTTAGAATTATTTTTCATCGTAAGTCCTGGGATGAAGAATTCAGCCCTGTGCGTGATATAAACTGCTCCACAAGAATACTTCTGCTTTCCTCAAATAATAGTTTTTCTGTTGGTAATCTTTGAAAAAAAATCACTATAATTAATATTATATGGCAATGTTTTTAATGATTTTTTAAATATTTTGAGCAGTTGGAAAGTTATAAGTTGTAGTTGACTAATAAACTGTCCAAGTTCTTTTAAACAGCAATTGTACATACTGGATTTTAAAGAGTTAATACAAAAAATTTTAAATATACCAATAGCTTATATAATTATTACATGTTAAATGATAGTATTTTAGATATATTATAGCAAATTAAGCAGTATTTTTCTTCTTTAATACTTATTTTATTCCGGAATGCTATTTTTGTAAAATATATCACAGAAATGGTGTACTGCAGAACTCACTTTTGTGAAAGTTGTCCAAGGGACAGTACCAAACCCATAGTAAAAAAGGAATTTGGTTTTGGAATCAGATTCTACTCCCCTCCAATAATACAACTTAACTTTATTTTAAGCTACTGGAACTACAACTTATTCTTTTTGGAGTTTTCCATCTTAAATAGTAGATTGGTTTATTTATTTATTTATTGACTGTGTAGAGGTCTTACTTCTTTCAACACCCTCTGTTTTTCCTCTACATGTGTTTTATAAGTTGAAGCCTTCAGAAATAATGGGACTTACAGTGCTCAGCTGGTCCCCAGAGTAGAAATTATTATGTCTACTAAGTTGAGATTAAAAAAAAAAAAAAAACCCTAGTATTTAAATAATTTTGTAGAATAGTATTCTAGCTATTTTTTGAATTTGTGGTTGACTTCCTATGTGGTCCTAAACTAACCCCTGAACTATTTAAGAGTTGGTTGAGGAAGACATTAGGTATGTTCACATTTCAATAATAAAGTTTACTATAGCATTCATTCCTTTTCCCAATATCCTCAGTTTGGGAGCCTTCATAATTGGAAATGTATATTTCCATGATCTATTCGAAAGGAATCTCATCTAATTTACATGTTAATATGAGAATATATATTGCCTGTGTATACGAATCATATAGATTAGTAGTTTGCAAATTCCATCCAAATTGGTCTTTATTCTCAGCATCTTTTCTATTCTAAAAATTGACTGATTTCACAGCACACCAACCACCAGTTAGTTGCTATTTAAAACATAAATTGCTAACAAAATCTATATATTACACACCCACAAATAAGCACATATTTTGTAACAGAGAGTAAGAAAGATAGCATGTATTCTATAAAACATACATCCACATTTTCTTACTTTTTTCTCCTTCCTTAACTGCACTCAATTTTTCTGAGTTATTTCAAGTAATATGATCTTCCCATATTGTGAAATAATTTCAATTTAAGAAAACTTAACCTGCAGTAATGCAGATACAAGTAATACAAAATTATACCTTATTTAGTAAAATCCATTTTATAATAAGATCATTTTAAAACATTCATTACTTAAAATTGGTTCTTATCCATTCAGCTACCCTATGTCGTCTTTTGATTGATGCATTTAATCCATTTACCTTTAAGGTTATTATTGATAGGTACTTATTCATTATCTATTTTTCCCTTTGTTCCTGTCTGTGTACTTGTATTCCCTTTGTATCTGTGTTCCTGCCTGTCTCTCTGTTTCTTCATCTTCTTAAAGCAGACCCTTTAGCATCTCTTCCAATGTTTGATTGGTGGAGATGTATTGTTTTAGACTTCTTTTGTCTGGGAAACTCCTTATTTCAACTTCCATTTTGAATGACAGCCTTGCTGGGTAGAGTATTCTTGGTTGCAGGCCTTTGCTTTTCATTGCTTGAAATATTTTTTGCCATTCCTTTCTGGCTTGTTATGTTTCTATTGAGCAATCAGCTGATAACCTTATTGGAGCCCCCTTGTATTTATTAGCTCTTTCTCTCTTGCTGCTTTTAGGGTTCTCTCCTTGTCTTTGAAATGTGCCATTTTAATGATAATGCGTCTTGGAGTGGGTCTATTTGGGTTCATCTTCATTGGGACCCTCTGTGCTTCCTGAGTTTGCATGACTTTTTCTCTCCTCAAGTTAGGGAAGTTTTCTGTCATTACTTTTTCAAAGAGGTTTTCTATCCCTTGCTCCTCCTCTTTCCTTCTGGTATCCCTATGATACGGATGTTATTACATTTCATATTGTCCTGCAGCTCTCTTAAAACCTCTTCATTCTTTTTCAATCTTTTCTCGTTTTGTTGCACTGCCTGGGAATTTTTTTCTACATTGACTTCCAGCTCCTCTGCTTTCTCTAACCTCCTTTTGATTCCTTCCACTGTGTTCTTCAATTCAGAAATTGTATTCTTCATTTCCTCCTGGCTCTTATTGATGATTTCTATGTCCTATTTAATGCTGGTGTAGTTATCAGTAAGTTCCTTGTAGCTTCCCTGGAGTTCTTCATAGTTCCCCTGAAGCTGTTTGTAGCTTTCTTTAAACTTGCTGAGTTCAAAGAAACTATCATCATTATTTTGAATTCCATATCTGATAGTGTGCTTGCCTCTATTTCATTTTGCACTCTTCTTGGTGATCCCTCCTTTCCTTTAGCTGAGGGTTTATTTCTTTTATTCCCCATTTTAGGTGACTCTTGTTTGTTTCTCCTGCTTGGATTGGTCTGCTTTGACTTACTGTCTTAGTGGTGTGACTGTCTGTGGTCAAACTCATCAATGTTTGTGACTTCTAGTGCTTCTGCTGTTTTTATTTCACCTCTTCCACATTAGCAAAATGTTTCCCTTTGAGGACTTTCTTCATTGGAAACAAAACAAAAAAGTAGTTTGGGGTGAGAGGTCAGGTGAATAGGGAGGGTGGGGCACAGAGATCATGCTGTTTTTCAGTTAAAAATTGCTGAACACCCTGGCTGGTAGCACAGTGGCTAAGGCGCCGGCCTGCGAACCCAAAGGTCGCAGGTTCAATTCCCCAGCCAGGGCACATAACCAGGTTGCAAACCAGGTGTCCAGTCAGGTCTGTGGCTGGAGGCAGGTGAAATGCAACCATACATTGATGTCTCTCTCCCTCTCTGCCTCTCTCCTTTCCTCTCTTTCTAAAAATAATGAAATAAAATCTTAAAAAAAAAAAAAAAATTGCTGAACAGAGCCCTGGCTGGTGGCTCAGTGGATAAGGTGCCAGCCTGTGAACCCAAAGGCCACTGGGTCGATCCCCAGCCAGGGCACATAACCAGGTTTCAAGCCAGAACTCCAGCCAGGTTTATAGCTGGAGGCAGGTGAAATGCAACCATACATTGATGTTCTCTCCCTCTCTGCCTCTTTCCCTTCCCCGCTCTCTGAAAATTATAAATTAAATCTTAAAAAACAAAAAAAACTGCTGAATATTCAGTGCAGTGTGGGTAGGTGTGCTCATAAATCACCCATCATGAAATGGGTAAATGAAATGGGCAAAGGCATTAAAAGAGTCTTCATAAAAAATTAACTGATGCTGAATGCAGCCTCTCACAACAGCTGTGCCAAATGGTACACTGACTCAGATGGGCTCCTAAAACACTCCGCTATTTGGGGAAGCCTGAACTATAAGGGATCTGCCATCCAGAAGATAATTCTGAGGTTTTCTTTGGGCCCCCTGTTAAGCCAGGAGGCCTGGTTCCCCATTTCTATCTGTATATGGCTGGCCCTCCCTCTGGAGTCTGCCAACTGGCTGGCCTTGAGCTAACTTCATTCCCATGGAGTAGCCTGGGAACTAATCTTCTTCTGGGGATTCAAGGGCAAGCAGTATAGCAACTCTGAATAGGCAGATGTTGCCTCTGGGAAAACCTGCTTCTTTATTTCAAAGGCGAATAAAAAGCCTCTGCCGTAAGCTAGGTTTGTTGCTGCTGTCTGGGGGTGGAGGGACCATGCATAGGCCCGCCTACCCCTTTCCCCAGGAGGTGCATGGCCTCCCAGTAACTAGTCTGCTGCAGCTTCTAATCAAGCATACCAAATCTCCTGAAGGCTCCTCCTAGGTTTTTCTTCGCCACCAGCTCAGGAACAGTATGCCGGAATTCCAAACCTGTAACTCCAGTCTGCCTCACCACAAGACCTAACACCCCCTCATTCATAAATGTGCATAAGTTATGTTAATCATAATTTGCAACTCAATAAATTTTTAACGTGTATACACATACCCAGGCAACTTCCATTCATATCAACATGTAGAAAAATTTCACCCACCCCCGCATAAGGTACAACTTTTATTTCATTTTTTAAAAAGATATTATTTAATTATTTTTAGAGAGAAGGGCAGGAAGGGAGAAAGAGAGGGAAAGAAACATCAATATACAGTTGCCTCTCAAACACCCTGGGCTGGGGACCTGGCCCACAACTAAGGCATGTGCCCTGACTGGGAATTGAACCACTAACCCTGTGGTTTGCATGCTGATGCTCAATCCACTGAGCCACACCAGCCAGGACTCATTTTAAAATAATATATTTAAATTATAATTAAAATAAATAAAACATATTTAAGTATTTGACTTATTGAACATTTAAATAAAACATGATCACTCTTACTGAAAACTTGAAAACTTAAGAGAAGAAAAAATCAACCATTGTTTTGCCACCTTAATGAAATATTTTAATTTCCAATATATAAAATTTCAAATCCTCCTTTTTTACCTAACATTATATCACAGGCATTTTTCATATCATTTTATAATTCTTTGTATTTATAATTAGTTGATCCTGCAGAATGGTGCATTGAAAAACATACTATAATTTTCTTAATTATTTCCCAGCTGTTAGAAATGAAGCTTGTTTCAGCATTTTGCTCTTTAGTGTAATGAATACATTTGTGGATAGGGGTTTTTCAGTTTGGAAAATGGATTTTCAATTTTCCATTTTATTAAAAATGAAGAAAACCCAGTCTTTCTTTCAGTACTGTGAGCAGGGACAAAATTTCCTCTACCCTTAAGGTACTTTTGGCTGGTCTAAAAATCAATTAGAAGCCCTGGCTAATGGCTGAGTGGATAGGTGCCAGCCTGTGAACCCAAAGGTCACTTGTTCAATTCCCAGCCAGGGCACATAACCAAGTTGCAAGCCAGGTCTCCAGCCAGGTCTGTATCTGGAGGCAGATGAAAGACAATCATACATTGATGTTTCTCTCCCTCTCTGCCTCTCTCCCTTCCCCTCTCTCTGAAACTAATAAATAAAATATTTAAAACAATAAAAATCAAATAGAAATGAACAAATTAACAAGAAAAAATAACCAAATTTAATACATACATATGAATGGGAGCCCCACGTACATGAGAGAGTCAGAGACTCCCACATACACCAGAGGTTCAGAGAAAGTGGAACACAGGACATTTAGAGCTAGAGAAGAGGTAAGGTACCGTGGAGCTGCAGGAGGTAATTGCAGGAAGAGCACTTGCTCAGTAATTATTAGTTTGCCCTGTTATATAGAAGACAGGTACAAAGTCATTTCTGGTGATGCTCTTATCATGGACCAGGCTCCTAATTAAATTCTTCTAGATCCAGCTGGGGGCAGGGTCTCGGCAGCCTTTACCTCTAAATAATCCACATATCACTGAGGCACATCGTGGAGTGACTTGTTTTGAACTACTATAGTACCTTTGCCAAGACAGTGATTTTCTATTCAACAAACATTTGCAGTACAAAAGTCTGAAAGGGACCTTGGAAGTAGACTTTTACCTAATTTGTATAAAATTTCCAAGAGATAGTGTAACACAGTGAATAGCTTCATTTCCCTGATTCCATGAAATTGTGTTGTTGCCATGGCCTTCAGTCTCACAGCGCCTGCTTTAGGCATGCTGGTTATTAAGACTTCTGCTTGGGGCTTGAGGTTTCACAAAATGGCCCCTCCCAGTTCCCTTCTGACATGAAAGAAGTCCGAATTCTACACTTTCTTAAGATGGTTTGAGGAACTACTACGACTCCTATTTTTTGGCTGGTGCAATTGGCACTTCCTGGATCAGTAAAACTTTCCTTCCTCCAAACTACAGTTTGGCATTTCTAAGCATCAGGCACACAGACTTTGGACTGGTAGCAAAAGACATCCCAATTTTAGCATAATCACTCCACTGGTTTTAGAACTGCCATTGCCATATTCATTACGGACACATAAAGCTAATGTGTGAGTTCTGGAGCTAGACTTTTGGGCTTCTTTATATGTAACTATTGCCATAACCCCAGGCCCCAGGAACTTCTATCCATGGATTTTTTTTTTTTTTAATTTATTTACTATTCTTCTTCTTTGTGTTCACTGTCTTCTGTATCTCTCTCCAGTTCCTCCCCTCCTTTCTTCACCCCACTTTCAGACCCAGGAAGCTGGCCAGAAGAGACTAAATTAGCTGCTGATGGAGCCCCTGGCAAGGAAGGAGAAGTAAGAAGGCAGGGTACTCGCTCTCCTGGTTGCCTTCGTGCAGGATCACTTAAAGCTGGTTGTCTCCCTTCATTAAAGACTGTAGCCCCTTTCAAGTGACCTTCTCCACAAAACTTTTTTGAGTTCTCCTTTCTGGGTTTGGTTAACCAGTATCTTTCTCATAGGTCCCTTCTGGCCTAGGGTAATAGAATACTTCACTGTCCTGTTCCTTTAACAACCTATGTGGACTACCTGAGCAAGCTATCTGTTTCCTGTTTCCTGCTGATTTACTCTACATATTCATACTAAATGTAAGAGGATTGTCATGAAACTGGAGTTATGAGTACTTGCCTTATTAATGCTGACGGTTGAGTGGCCCATAAAGCATTGGCATGGCTCACCCTGCTCACCTCTAGTGTTCACTACTACATTGATCAATTACTTCACAATTCCGTCAGAATGAGAAAAAACTTCACTAATGAATTTAGATGACAAGGCTCATCTTCAATGGCTTAAGAACTAAAACAGTTTTCTTTGCATTCTTTTAAAGTTCAGATTTTTATCTCAGGAAAATTTGTATGTTAGGTAAGTATCCATGCCAGAGTTCTTTCAATATAGCATATATAGGCATCATGAGAGATAAATGTGTATTTTTCCTTAGAGAGTATTCAGAGCCTTGCAGGCTATGGATGAAATAATAACTCTGGTATTCACAACTTTGAAAAAGAAGTCAACTTCTGTGAGTGCTCTAGTTATTGCATATCTTGAAGACAACCTCCTATAGAATCTAAAATAATTCTTCCAAGCCTTTGGGAACATTATTTGGCTATTTACTTCCTGGATGTGCTTAATCCAACTTTCCATTTTATGGAAAAAAATCTTTTAAAGTATTAAGGACATATAAAAGCAAATAAGGCATAATAGTATTGTTAGGTTAATTATTTCTGTTTCAAAGGAATGCTTTAAACTGAATGAAAGGGAACAAGTGAAAGTATCTCAAGTGTTAACTCAATTTATTATTTTACTTTCTTGATATGGTTCTCCTTCTGATTACCGGTTGAATTTGATTTGCTCTTGTAGAAGAGAAGGCTTGGATAAGTGAGTGAAAAAGACCATAAAGGGCTGAATCAAGGCCAAGGAAAACTTGGCTTCATCACTGTGTATTGGGCAATCTTCTCACTCTTTTTTTTTTTTTTAACTGGATCTCATCCATTCCCATGTCTCCAATTACCACTTATCACAGATGATTTTTTAAATAAACCTTAAGCACAGACCTCTCTGAGCTCCAGACCCACACATACAACTATCTTCTTGACATGACCAAGTGAGGATGTCTCAAAATACCTCCAGTTCATGACCTTCTTTCCCACATTCAATTTAGCTTCTCTCCTGTGTTCTCTGTCAGAGAACCATTCACCCTGCACACAAGCCAGACACCAAGGGATCACGCTTAACATGTCATTCTCCTCATCCCCTCATCACTCTTCATCCACCTTCTCCCCAAAATGTATGTCAAACACATCCACCCTGTCCCCCAGGGCCATTCCCTGGTCACACTATCATTACCTCTTGCTTTTGCCCAGGCAATAGCAGTCACCTCCTGCCTAACTAGCTTCTCAGCATCTACTCTTTATCTTTCTAATTACTTCTCATGCTACAGCTTGAGTGCTTGTTTTGAAATGCAAATATGTTCATGTTACACATACACGCACATCACAGCTTTCCTTCTTCTTATCATTCAATTGACTTCCTTTTATTCTTATCATAAAAATCAAAATGTTTAAAGTGGCCTATAAATTGCTGCAAACTAATGTATACTTCTCCAAACTAATCTTAGTTCCACTCTACCACTTACTAACTGTATAATCTTGGATAAGTTACTTTCCTGTGCTTCAGTTTCTTCACCTGTAAAATGAGAATAATACTAGTATCTTACACTTAGGATTCTTGTGAGGATCAACCTAAAGTGCTTAGAACTGACTTAGTAGGTATGTAACAAATGTTAGCCTTACTAACACATCTCAGCTCTTTCAGTCACTCAGACACTTTTCTCTCAGAAGTATTATACTTCCTTTCACCATAGGGCCTTTGCACAATGTGTTCACTGCTTTTTCTTTAGCACTGACTTTTCCCATCATAAACTGGAAGCCTTTATGATCTCATTTACTAGATCAAGGCCTTCTATTATATGATTTCAGAGCAACATATAGCTTTTGTTAATAGCCCCTATCATGGTTATATTTTTATATTTATTTAGGTAACCACATGACTAATGTCTTTCTCTCTCTCTCTCTCTCTCTCTCTCTCTCTCTCTCTCTCTCTCTCTTTCTCTCTCGATAGTAAGTCCAAGAGACAGGGAAGATGGGATCATTGTTCCCTTTAATGTTGTATACTTAGCCTGTAACATCTTGCCTGGCACTAAATAGGTAGCCAATAAACACAAATTGAATGAATGAAAAGAACTCTTATTGTACACTGTGAGAAGTTCCAAGGCAATGGGGCTCTCTGACATGGTCCACAGCTGCCTCTACCCTCCGCCAGATAGCAGCACTTAGTGAGGGAATAAGAATGGGTGTTTCTCAGGAATCTTTCCCGACCATAGACTCATTAAGTTTCTCTAGGATGTTGATGATTATCCCCTTCTGTATGTGTAGGTCCTCCCTGAAAGCACTATTTCTAGTAGACATATGGTTAGAAAACCATGCCCCTACATAAGACCAAACCTAAAGATATAAAATAGTAATGCCTATTTGAAGTATCTTCTCAAGAGAATTTAGTCCCTGAAGTCTGTCCTGACCAGGAGATGTCAGACAAGTTGATGTACTAGCACATTTAATTGCCTTTTTCTCAGGCCTGGTGCTAGTTCACTCCACTTTTTTCACTCGCTCTTTCTTTATAGTGCTACACAAAGGTGAAATAATAATAGCTAACATTTATTGGGTATTGGTGTTTGCTATTGCCAGGCACCTACTACATGTTCTCTATATGTGTGTATTACATCACTAATTCTTTTTTTAAAGATTTTATTAATTCGTTTTAGAGAGAGAAGAAAGGAGAGAGACATCAATGTATGATTGCCTTTCACCTGCCTCCAGCTATGGACGTGGTTGGGGACCTGGCTTGTAACCTGGTTATGTGCCCGGGCTGGGAATTGAACCAGTGACCTTTGGGTTCGCAGGCCAGTGCCTTATCCACTGTGCCACCAGCCAGGACTTACTTCACTAATTATTACCTGAGGTAAATGCTATTATCCTCATTTTACAGTTAAGAACATGGATATCTGGCCCTGGCTGGTACGTGGCATCACACTGCTTAGGCACAGTTAGTGATATCTTATTGATCTTAATTTATTAGTCTCTTATCCACTTGTAAGCTCCAAAGACCATTTTTTAAAATTATGTATTTATTTTTAAAGAGAGGTGAAGGAAGGGAGAATGAGAGGGAGAGAAACAATGATGTGAGAGAAATACATCAATCAGTTACCTTTCACGTGCCCCAAACTAGGGCCCATAAACCAAGCATGTGCTAGGAATCTTTTGGTTTGCAGGCTGGTATTCAATCCACTGAGCCACACCAGCCAGGGCTCCAAAGACCATTTAAATGATCCTCTTAAACTTCCAAACACATTGTGAACAAGGTCATCATATACTTTGGGATCAGATGGCAAAGTCACCCAAATTCAAAACAGGACACATCTTGATCTGGGATTAGGTATATCATGAGTGCTGGCATAATGTAGGCACTCAATAAATATTTATTGAATGAATAAATGGTACCCACCATTTATACTGCCTTACACCCTTTAATTGGATTATGAATATTTTCCCATACAATTTCCACACAATTCAGGATCTTCTTGAAAAATGTTAAGTGATGGATTTTCTTCTTAATTCATTGTCTATGATCCAATCACAGATGTACAAACTTGACAACCATCTATCTATTCCACAACTATTTTTTTTTACCAATATACAGTGGCATATTCTGCATTTGCCTTACTAGAGGATGAACTCATTTTTCTCTAATGACTTCTGAAGAAGATTCTGTCTTCTGTCCTTCCATAGTCAGACCTGTCCAGCACTTCCCTTGATAATCTCCACATAGACATGCAAGTTTCACCTGTAAATATCACCTTCTACTGTGATCCCAAGCAATTTCTTCTCTCCCAAGCCTAATCTTCATTGTATTGCAACACGTGTCTTGCTATAGGTTCCATGGTAACTATGACTTCTAGAATCCATTCCTATTTGAAGTAAACTCATTATAATAAAAAATAGTTCTCTTCTCTTATTACAAAAATATGTATTCATTGCATACATTTTTTTAAATTCCATATAAGCCTCCCAGATAACTATCATATAGATAATATTGGAAGAGCCCAGGACTTCTGGCCAAGATGGAGGCATAGATAGACACACTGCATCTCCCTCCACAACTAAGAAGAAATGAAACGAAAGACAATGAGGAAGTCCAGAAAATCGAGATGCATGGAAGTTCAACAAAGATATGAAAAAGAAATACTTATCTAAACAGGTAGGAGGGACGGAGCCAGGACAGAGAGAATGCAGTTTGGGGGTGTGGTTTAGCAGTGCAGTTTGGTGACTCAATGCCTGTGGCCAGCTGGTGGAAAGTACATTAACATGTTTTAAAAAAGTAGGGACACCTGGGGAGCACTCCCAGCACCAGACCAGACTGTAAGATTCATGGTTCCAGTGCTGTGGGGAGGGGTGAAATAAAGCCTCATTCCTTCTGACTGTGAAAACGAGTAGGGGTTGGGGTGAAGGGAGAAACTGCTGGTCTCTCAGCAGAGTCCATTTGTTTAGAGGCCCCTGTAGTCCTAGAATATCTGCAGACCTACCCACTCTGGGAACCACAGCCAGGGTAATAGCTAGAGAGGCACCAGTCACATATGGGAAGCAGGAGATGTGCCTGGAAAGGGGATGAGTGCTAAGTAAGCAACACTGTTCCCTCTCAGACCTCTCTTCCACATACAGTGCCAAAACATGGTGAAACCAGTTGCCAGTACTGATGAATACCCTAAGGCTCCACTCCTTACAATGTAACAGGTACTATAGCTCTACCTAAGATGCAGAGGCAAACACAGGAGCCTGTCAAGTTGAGAATACGGAGAAATATGGCCCTAAAAAGAAAGCAGATCAAGGTTACAGTGGGAGAACTAAGTGATGAGGAGATAGCCAACCTCACATGCACAGAGTTCAAAAGGCTGGTGATAAAGATGCTCACAGACTTGACAGATATGCTTGATTACGGCAAATGCAGAAGGGAAGAAATAAAGGCTAGGCTAAGTGAAACAAAGAAAAATTCACACAAAATCAATGGTGAAGGGAAGAAAACCAGGATTCAAATAAATTATTTGGAACATAAGGAAGAAATAAACAGTCAAGCAGTACAGAATGAGGAAATAAGAATTGAAAAAGATGAGGAGAGGCTTAGGAACCTCTGGGATGACTTTAAGCATGCCAACATCTGAATCATAAAGGTGCCAGAAAAAAAGAGATAGAGCAAGAAATTTAAAACTTGTATGAAAAAAAGAATGAAAGAAACTCCCTGATTTGGCAAAGTAAATAGACACACAAGTCCAGGAAGCACAGAGAGTCCCAAACAAGCTAGATCCAAAGAGGATCACACCAAGGCACATCATAATTAAAATGCCAAAGATTAAAGATAAAAGAAGAACCTTAAAAGCAGCAAGAGAATAGAAGTTAGTTACCTACAAAGGGGTTCCTGTAAGACTATCGGCTGATTTCTCAAAAGAAATTTTGCAGGCAAGAAGGGACTGGCAAGAAGTATTCAATGTGATGAAAAGCAAGGATCTACAACCAAGTTTACTCTATCCATCAAAGTCATCATTTAGAATGAAAGGGCAGATAAAGTGCTTCCCAGGCAAGGTAAAACTAAAGAAGTTCATCACCACCAAGACATTATTATATGAAATGTTAAAGGGTCTTAACTTAAAAAGAGATCACAACTATGAACATTAAAATGATAAACTCACAACTATCAATAACAGAATCTAACAAATAAAACAAAAACAAACCAAACAAATAACCAAAAGAGAATCAGAGTCATAGGTGTGGAGATCATTGGAAAGGTTATCAACTGGGAGGGAGAAAGGGGAAAAATTGAGAAATGGTGCAGAGATTAGGTAACATAACTGGTGGGTACAAGGTAGGCAGGGGAAGTTAAGAATAATATCAGAAAGGGTGAAATCAGCGAACTTAAATACATAATCCAAGGACTTAAGCTAAAGGGAGTGGAATTGCAAGAGGGAATGGGAGTTCTGGGTGGAGGAGAGAAAAGGGGAAAGAAATTGGGACAACTGTAACAACGTAATCAATAAAATATACTTTAAAAAATGAAGAGCCTACATATATATGTTCAATGCTGAGCTAAAAAAATTACCTTATTATGTCTATTTTACAGATGAGGAAACACTAGGATCAGAAAAGGCATTCTTATTTTTTTTTTTAATTTATTTTATTATTTTTTAGAAAGAAGGGAAGGAAGAGAGGCAGAGAGGGAGAGAGACATCAGTGTATGGTTGCGTTTCACCTGCCTCCAGCCACAGACCTGACTGGAGACCTGGTTTGCAACCTTGTTATGTGCCCTGGCTGGGGAATCGAACATGCGACCTTTGGGTTCGCAGGCCGGCACCTTAACCACTGTGCTACCAGCCAGGGCCATTCTTATTTTTTTAAGTCTATTTTATTAATTATCCTAGTACAGTTGTCCTAATTATTTTTCTTTTGTCTTCCCCTGCTTGGTACCCCATTGTCCCCCAGCAATTCCTCCACCCCTTAGTTCATGTCTGTGGGTCATGTATGTAAGTTCTTTGGCTTTACTCTTTCCTATATTATTCTTAGCATCCCCCTATCTATTTTGCTAAGATCTTTGGCTAGAATGTGTAAATCTGGATTCACATGCAGGTAAAATGTAATGCCAACAATCTCTACCACTGACATATTTTTAAATGTCAATTAGTGTTCTGTTGTTTGGCTGTACCAAAATACTTAACAGTTTCTTCTCTATTATTGGATTTTCAGATTGTTTCAAATTTTTTAAATATTAGAATTAGCACTTGATTAACATTAAACTTTTTACAAAATATTTTATTTATTATTTTTAGATAGAAGGGAAGGGAGGGAGGTAGAGAGGGAAAGAAACATCACTGTATGGTTGCCTTTCACCTGCCTCCAGCTACGGATCTGGCTGGAGACCTGGCTTGCAACCTAGTTATGGGCCCTGGCTGGGGAATCAAACCAGCGACCTTTGGGTTCGCAGGCCAGTGCCTTATCCACTGTGTGATTAACATTAAACTTTTTGTTGAAGTAAAAATAGGGGCGAAAGTACATAAGTAAACTATGCTTACTATTAAAAAAAAAAAAAATCAAGGCATACATGAAATTTTACAGAAGAAAGTAAACATCATTTGAAATTCTACTACCCTGTAATAACTACCGTTAACATTTTGCTGATCATAGTTTTGTGTCCCTTTTATTCAACCATACATGTACACCATAATTATTTGACATAAATGGAACTTTATATCTCTGCCTCTTTTCTTCATTCCCCACCACTCCAATATATCTTATGTATGGAAGTAGACAGGAGGTTCATTATTTATTTTCCAAAAACTTGGATGGTTTATTTCACAAAAATGGGAAAGAGAAATCACATCTCTTCAATTAGCTCTCCTCACTTAAAAATATGACATGAAAATAAATTCCTTCAACAATATTGGTACAGACCTAAATCGCTTTTTTTAATGATTCCATAGTCATTTATTATGGCATATTCAATCATTCCTCTATTAAAACAAATTTTATTTAGTTTTATCCTGACACCTCCAAAAAGTTATAATCAAAATCCTTACACAAATATCCTTCTGTAATAATATGGCTATGTTTCTATGGAATAGAGTTCCTGAGGTTATTGCCTTGTGAGACTTTTAAACCTATGCCAAGGGTTGACAAACAATGGTCCATAAGTCAGCTCTGGCCACTTACTCCCTTCCCCATTTTTGCATGGCCTGCGACCTAGAAATGGAATTTTTAATGGTTAAAAACAATTTTTTTAAAATAATATTTTGTGACACATGAAAATTTTATAAAATGTAAATTTCAGTGTATAAATAAAATTTGATTGGACCCAGCCACATTCATTTATTTGTACACTGTTTGCGTTACTTCCATGCTACCAATGCAGAGCTGAATAATTGTAACAAAAAATGGATGATCTACAAAGCCCAAACTATTTGCTATCTAGCCATATACCTGAGACTTCAGTAAGTATACAGAAATTTACTGACCCCTGATGTAGACTTCTCTTATTGCTATTAAATGGGAAAAGTATCATATATATATATATACCACTTAAATCATATATATATATGATACAATATAATACATATAAATTAGAAAAGAATGCCTTTGTTTCTTTAACTGTAAGAGTAAGGACAGAAACCTTAGAGTCAAGTTCAGCTTATTTCTTCTTTCTTTGTTTCTACTTACCCACAATGCCTTTAGCTGCCTGGAAATGGGCTGGCACCCAGCTGCTACTCTACACACCAGGCTAAACTAAGCAGGAATTTAATGTGAGAAGGCACTTGTTAAAAAGTGGAATCAAGCAGGCTCACTGACTGGTGACTAACACTTGGCAGAATCAGCAAGAGGATATTGGATTGCAGATGAATTTCCTTAGCTCTGAACACCAAAGCCTGCATGATAACGGAGCCAAGAAAAATGCCAATGGGGAAAAATATCCATGTTTTTTATAGCTAGACACAGAAAAATAACTGATTTTTTTTCTTAGAATTATCTCTAATGTTGACTGTTATGATTAAAGTTGCCCTTAAAACAAGCAATTGAAACAAATACAAAATAATATTGAATGTAAACTAAAAAATAAAATTAAAAAAGAGGAAAGCAATTAAGTTGGGATTTTACAAAAAGTTAAGAATTTCAGGAGGCAGGAAAAATGAGTGTATAGGAAGACCAGTCAACAGGTCAGAGGGGACAGTTGTGAGAATTTCTGCCATTTTTGTTTAAGTGAAAAGTTTATTTGTTCACTCTGAGTAGAAGTAATGCCCTAGCCCTGACCAGCATGGCTCAGTTGGTTGGGCATCATCCCACAAAGCGAAAGGTCATTGGTTCTGTTCCAGGTCAGGGCACGTGCCTGGGTTGCAGGGGGAAGGGGGTTTTGTGGGGGTGGGGGGTGTTCCTCCGACTGGCTGTGTACAAGAAACAACTGATCAATGTTTCTCTCACACGTTAGAAACATCGATGTTTCTCTCCCTCCCTTTCTCCCTCCCTTCCCCTCTCCCTAAAAATAAGTAATAAATAAATAATACCCTAGCTTGGACTTTAAAAGAAAATAATCTTTCTTCCCCTTTGCCACCAGGAATTCTAGATCTGTTCAGTCAGCCAGCACATATTGATGGGGTGCCAGTTCTCATCTAGGGGCTGGGCATTCCCAGTAGCATAGCAGCCAGAAAGCCTGCCTTTGCACAGCATGCAACTGGGCAGGAGAAGAGAAACCATCAACACAGTAAATCAGTACATTCTATAATATCCAATAGTTAGAGGCTGATCGATGCAGGGAAAAAATAAAGCATGGAGGGGTGACAGCCATGAAGTGAGTCTAATCTTAAACAGTGTGATTGGAAGAGGCCTCATGGAGAAGGTGACACCCGAGTTTTGTGCATGTCAGGAACAAGGACTTCAGACAAAGGGGACCTCTAGTGCAAAGGTTCCTAAGATGCCAACTATGTCTGACACTGTGGGGCACCCTGGTGATTAAAGGGAAACAAGCATGCAGGAGAGGACTTAGGAAGGGGTTGGCGGGTTCAGGGGCTGGAGGCTGGATTGTAGAGCCACCTGAGCTTTTTGGCTTTTACTTTGGGTGAAAGGAGTGAAATTCTTCCCTTTAGTGGAAATCTGAGATCTAAGATCTGAAATCAGCTTCTAAATCTCCGTATTTTCTGCCACCCTGTTTTGTTCCCAGTCATCCCCTCCCCTTGAATATCACTGTATCACCGGAGCCACAGTTAGGAGGTGGTGAGGGAGGGAAGCGCTTGCCTCCCACGCAAAATGTAACGGGAACAGGATGTGGCAAAAGTCTCAGTTGTCACAGATTTTCCTTTCACTCCAGTCTCCGACGCGCAGCCCGGTTATTGATTTTACCTTTGTGTAAATTTTGATGTTTTGTTTATCACAAATAATTTTGATTTTTAAAAAATACAGCATTAAATATTATTTGATTACTGAAGGGTTTTGGCACCCCTTGCCCATAAATGTTGTGCCCAAGACCTGTGTCTCATTCACCTCATCTTAATCCCACTCTGATGTTCTCTCTTCTCCTGGTTTCCCCAGCCATCAGGCTAAACCAAGGGTCTGTGAACAGTTTCTGTAAAGGTCCCATAGTAAACAGCTTGGTTCGTTGGGCCATCAGTTTCTGTCCCAGACCACCACTAGAAGCACAAAAGCTGCCATAGATTCTAAGCAAACAGGTGAGAGTGGCTGTGCCCTCCAATGGAGGCTCAAACCAGACTAGGGCAACCTAGGGCTCCTCACCTCTTAGCTCTGCCCATTGTTCGCACCCGGAGAGCCATTTTTAAGGATAAGGCCCTGAGAGATCAATGCGTTGGTAACACCACCTGCACTGTATATGCGACTGAACCCCTTTCACGTCCGCTAAATAAACTTTTGAGATCCTGGGTATGGTGATCTACTGTCTTGCCGTTGTCCAATACAAGCCTCATACATAAATGTACTTGTTTATCAGACCTGCCACCTACCTACCAAATCCAGAGTGGCTACCTCTTTCTTCAATCTCTCAGTGCCCTCTGTGTACAGGAACCAGTTTCAGATTTCATCTGGGAAGCTCCCGAGGTCGCAAATCGGCACAGCAAAATTTAAATTTGAATTTCATGGAACTGTCATGTGTCATGAAGTATTATTCTTTCTGTTTTTCCCCCAATCATTTAAGTGTGTAAAAATCATTCCTCGCTCCCAGGCCATACAGCAGCAGTGGGCAGACCAGGTTGGGAAGCTTAGATCTAAGCTGTGGATGCCCTGAGAAGTGTGGGACTCTTTTCTAAGTACCATTTCCCCACTGCTTGTAGTTGCTCAAGCATCTGCAGTTAACTGCATCAAGGGCAAACTCAGGGCCTCTGTATTTGTGACCCCAGCTTGCTACTGAAATTTGTTATCCTCGCCTCCTCAAATACACATTTTGTGAGGAATGTGATCTGTGCCCTTAGTGTCCTTGAAACAAACCAGGTTTGTTGTTTGCTACGCACTTTTGACCTCTCTCTAAAAATAATAAATAAAAAATATTTTAAATGAAGACAGGAAGAGTTAGCATTATAATTTGTACAGTTGGGTTATGTGCTCATGTAAGAAAGAAAAATAATTTCCCTTTTAAACTCACTGAGCCCTGGCTGGTAGTACAGTGGATAAGGTGCCGGCCTGTGAACCCAAAGGTCGCTGGTTCGATTCCCAGCCAGGGCACATAACCAGGTTGCAAGCCAGGTCTCCAGCCAGGTCCATAGCTGGAGGCAGGTGAAAGGCAACCATACATTAATGTCTCTCTCCCTCTCTGCCTCTCTCCCTTCTCCTCTCTCTGGAAATAATAAATAAAATCTTTTTAAAAAATTAAATAAACTCACTGAGACACATGCAGCAAAAGACATATTGACAAATGAAAAACAAACAAAAAAAGGTTTATTAACATGTATACTTCATGCAGGGGAAAATGCAGAACTCCCTGAGGTGAATTTGAATTCACACTTAAATGCCATCTTAAAAGGGAAAGGAAGGTGGGGAATGTAGGCCTGTTAGAAGAAAGTAAATAAATTTTGGGAAACAAGAATGAGTCCTTAGAAGACCAGATGGGAGGTATGATCCTTGTGGCAAGGTATGTGTGGGTGGTATTGATTTCTAGTCTCCTCTCCTGTGATGAGAATCTATCCTCCCTGATTGATGAAACTTCAGGAAAGGGGATTTAAAATAATTGAGTTATTTTTGGAGGATCTGTCTTTAGGCAGATAAGGGGAGTTCAGAGAGAGCCTCTCTATGCATTTGCTATTTTTCAAGTACACACAGTTCCAAATAATGCTCCAAAATGCCACATTTTGAGTTGACATGTCCTGAACTCCTAGTCATATTTTGGAGTGGCACATTTTGGTACTTTTTACTCGCTTGTAAATAAGAGTAAACAGTAATGCTGATCCTGGAGAGAGATCCACGGTGGAGGACACAGAATTATGCTGATCATCACTGAAGTCAGCAAGCATAGTATAGTTACAAGGGAGGACCCCCCAAAACCCCGGAATTATCTTCTGAAAGGTGGGCCCCTGGAAGTACAGGCTTCCCTGACTAGGTGAGTGTTCAAAGAACCCATCTGTATCAGTGTGTACCAGCTGGCACTGTTGCGAGAGGCAACATTCAGGTTCAGTGAATTTTTTTGAAGACTCTTTCAATATCTTTGGCCATTTCATGAGGGGTGATTTATAAGAACACTGGCCCACACTATACTGAGCTTCAGTAGTTTTTGACCAAAATCAACATGGCCCCCATGCCCCACCTTTCCTATTCACTCAATCTCACCCCAGCAACGTTTTCATTTGTTTGTTTGTTTCCCTGTATGAAGAATGTCCTCAAAGAAAACCGTTTTGCTAATGCAAGAGAGGTAAGACAAAAAAGGCAAGCAGCATTAAAAGGCATCAAAATCAATGAGTTCAAAAACTGTTTTGAGCAGTAGTAAAAACATCTCAGTGGCTGTATTGCATCAAATGAGAGTACTTTGAAGGTTACTGAAGTTTAAACATGTAAGAATAAATATGCAATTTTTTATAAATAAATTCCAGGGTTATTTTGGGTCAACCCTTGCGTAGTAACTGGGGATAATTATATTAGCTACACATCTATCCCAATGTGTGTCCATTGTTGGCATCCAACCTTTCTTAAATAGTAGAATATTTTATTAGAAATCATTATTTTATATAGAAGTATATAATTTACCCTTAATTTTATGCAACACATCGAGTGGTGTTTAAATGACTGATTTGTTTTTGAGATATACAAGTACATTTCCTTTTTCTTTTTTTTTTTAAGATTTTATTTATTATTTTCAAAGAGAAGGGCAGGGAAGAAGGAAGAAAGGGAGAAAATCATCAATGTATGGTTGCCTTTCACCTGCCTCCAGCTACAGACCTGGCTGGAAACCTGGCTTGCAATCTGGTTATGTGCCCTGATTCAAACCAGCAACCTTTGGGTTCACAGGCCACCACCAATCCACTAAGCCATATCAGCCAGATCCATTTCCACTCTGAATCCACATTTATCTCATTGGTGGTGATTCTCACTGTATTTTTTAAAGAAATTTTGAGAAAAATAATGTAACTTTTACAAAACTATAAAGACACTAGAATTTCTAGGCAGTTCCATATTTGTCTCTGTCATTTCAAAGTTACTCTAGGTTCCTTACTGATCTTTCCAAAGCCCAAAACTCCCCAGATATTTTATGGTTTAAGTGCATCTTGAAGTTTGCACTCTCATGAAGTTCCCATAAACTTAAACTGTGATTCATATTTTACCCCTTTTTATGATCTAATTTTTTTTTTTTATCATTGTTCTGTTAGAGTTGTCCCAATTTCCCCACATTGCTCTCCTGTGTCCACCCCTGCTCCCACGGTCCATCCTCCCCCTGTTGCTTAGGTCCATGGATCATTATTTATACCTGTTCCTTGATGGTGATATAATTTTCATACCCACCAAAAACCTCTGTAAGTCTTTAAGATTTCATTGGAGTCAAGGCAATTCACTAATGGGAATAAGTTCTAAAAGTTTAATTTAATGGTAAGTGAATGTCTGGGTTTCCCTGAGAAAAGTAGGATGCTTTATGTGTTTCAACAGTGAAGGTTCTGGAATCAGACTGTCTGGAATGACATAGCAGCCATACCACTTAGTTCTGTGACTTTGGGCACATTATTTTACTCCTTAGTCTCAGTTTCATCTTCTGTGAGTTAGGGATAATAATTGTATGTATTCACAGTGTTGTGATGAGGCAAAAGGATATTACATGTGACACTCTAATGACAGTGCTTGTTTGATTCCCAGTCAGGGCTCATAACCAGGTTGCAAACCAGGTCCTTAGCTGGAGGCAAGGTGAAAAGCAACCATATATTGATGCATCCTTCCCTTTCTTCCGTGCTCCCAGCCCTTCTCTCTAACAAATAAATCTTTTTAAAAATAAAATAAATTTTAGGCCCTGGCTGGTAGCACAGTGGATAAGGTGCCGGCCTGCGAACCCAAAGGTCGCAGGTTCGATTCCCCAGCCAGGGCACATCACCAGGTTGCAAACCAGGTTTCCAGTCAGGTCTGTGGCTGGAGGCAGGTGAAATGCAACCATACATTGATGTCTCTCTCCCTCTCTGCCTCTCTCCCTTCCCCCTCTTTCTAAAAATAATGAAATAAAATCTTTTATAAATAAATAAATAAAATAAATAAATTTTAAAAATAATTTTAAAATGTGATGGAGAATATTAAATGATAAGTTTAAAATCCATGCTGCCAAATCACTAGCACAGAGACTTGAGATTACATTTAGATAAGTTCTAGAAAATAAATGTTTTTGCATAGTCTGACTGAATTCTTAAACCCTGCCCATCAGTGCTAGCTTCATAATTTGTGGAGCCCAGTGCAAAATAAAAATGCGAAGTTCTTTGTTAAAAAAAGCAGAAAAGAGAGATTAAATTTATTAAAATATAAAACTTTTTCTCTTTTTTACAATCTGTTTTGCTATCAATGTTTTTATTTGCTATTCCATGATGTTCCAACTAAAGAAGTTTAGAATTTTAAGTTATTAGCATGAATTTTACCATTCATTTTTAAATTGTGAAGTGCCAGGCACAAAATTTTTTAAAAGATTTTATTTATTTATTTTCAGAGAGAGGGGAAGGGAGGGAGGAAGAGAGAAACTTCAATGTGTGGTTGCCTCTTACAAGCCCCCAAGTGGGGACCTGGCCCACAGCCCGGCCATGTGCCCTGAACTGAAAATCAAACCGGCAAATTCTTTTGTTTGCAGGTCAGTGCTCAATCCACTGCGCCACACCAGCCAGGGTTGCAATGCCATCAGTTATTAATTTGTAAACAGCCATCAAAATCATGCAATTCATATTCTGTAGCTCATGCATGCATGTGTATTTCATCCTCAGCAGAATAGTGGAAATACTGCACAGAATTAACTCAACACTTATTCTACTTCATGATACCTGCACTTTCTACTAACACTCTAATTTTGGCTTAATGATAAGGAAGGCCTGAAAAGAAAAGGAATTGTGGGTTGCCAATCTTTCCTTATCTTTCTATATGATTATTTTTAGCACATGTACTTGGCCGATACTGAGAAATAACAGAAAGTAGGAAAGGGTGTGATAGGGTTCCTTGCCTTCTTTCTGGATTGGAAGCTCAATTCTGTTCAAATGGAAAGTGCGGCCTCTAGTGGTTGTCATTGTCCTTGCTTCCTCAGTCGTGGATGAAACCTGCTTACCTTACACCAACTTTGAGTCTCATTGAACATTCACACATTAGAATGCAATGAAACTTTGTGCACGCTCATGGGTCATCCTGAATAACATATGCGAATAAGGTGGCCAGAAATAGCAGACACATTGCATGTATCTCCTCTGCTCACACACATGCTCCAGTGTTCCATCAAACTTCATTTGTAAAACACAAGTTCAAAGGTAAAATTGTTAAGCATTTCAGGACAGACTGAAGAACATTATAAACTAAGCATGAGTCTTCTGAAAGCAGGGCCTTATGCTACTAGCTACACTGATCACACACGGGTAAAGCTACCCTACCTCTCACATGTTTGGACCAATCATCTCAAATCCCTTTCTTGTTGTGGGGAGACTGGTCATTGCAACCTAATAATTCTCTCCTTCCTTGGTCGCAGACCTTCAGTTTTATTTGGGGTTGTATGGTGCTCAGCTAAAAAAATTTTTTTAATTAAAAAAAAATTTTTTTCCAGCATCTTCTGCAGCTCCTATATCCATGTGGACAAATTTTGGTTAATCAGATGTATGCAAAAATGTTGTATGGGTTTTCAGAATAGCAGCCTCACTCCTCCCTTCTAGCTGCTTAAAATAGAGTTTTGATAGCTAGAACTCCAGTACTCATCTTGGAACATGAAAGTGTTCCAAGTTAGGTTCTTGAGGATGTGCTGGAGAATGGAAATTAGGTTCTCAAATGAACAGATAAAAAGTGTCTGAGTCCCTACAAAACCGTGGAGCTGCCACACGACCCTTGGCTGCCTAACCCAAGACTTTCTATGCATAAGAGAAATAATTTCATCGTATTAAACCATTATTATTTGGCAGTGTTTTTACATGCAGGTGAAATGAATTCTAATTTACCAAGAACACTCCACTAATTCACAGAGGCTAACAAATTAAGTTAAATGATGTTTAAATACAAGTCCGGGCAGCCCTCAATTTGTTATTGAGTAAAATGTTTAAAAGCCCCTGGCTTGAGTGGCAACCATTTCTAAGATTCAGAGGTACTTCTCTCTTTTTTTCTTAGTTCAGGGCTATGTTCTGGAGCTTTGACATTGCTGACAGACTCCAGATAAATGCAGTGTTATAATGCAATGTGTTATGACAATGATGTACTAATAATATAAGTATAGCATCTTGTATTTTTCTAATTAATTTATATATCAATATCTTCCAATGAGTATGAAAAAGAAAATCATAAAAATCCTTGTGAATAATTATAAGACTACATAAGTAAAAAAGATGTCAAGCCTTAATCTGTCAACCATGAAAAAAATAGATCAAGTTGTCTCCTAAGGTGAAAAAGCTCAAGATGACTGCCTACTATCAGCTTCTCAAATCATATTAATACAAAGTTTTCTTTTCATTATTTCAAAATGCCTACATTAATTCATTTGCTTAAAGAATTAGGTTTTTTTTTTTTTTAATTTTATTGTTGTTGTATTACATCCATCCCCTTTTTGCTCCCCTCTGTCCCCCTCCCCACCCACCCATTCCCCCCAAAGTCAATCCCCCCTGTTGTCCATGTCCATGGTTCCTTTATACTAGGTTCTTATCTAAGCTGCCCC
>PVIW01014258.1:0-24186 GCA_004026585.1 Noctilio leporinus | reverse complement strand
TCCTCCATGTACGATTCTGATTGTGGGCACTTGGACTCTGAGCTATGTGCATCTGGGCTGCATTTTGAATCCAGAAGAGCCTCTGGTTAGATTCTTACCAATGTGGGTCAGTGTGATTGATGATTCATTGGAATTGCTCACAGGAGAGTCTGAAAGAAAATCTGCTTTTGTTGACAAGAAAAGGCCTTCATTTGTAATAAATTTTCATACTCAAACACTTCATACCTTAGCCCAAAATCAGGAACCCAGACAGGTTCCCTAAGGCAAACTCTTACATAAAAAGGAATGCAGACAGGAAGCCAAATGGAAGCTCAAACTGCACCTGTTCCTTGGATAATCCTTGTGTTCAGGGACCCTGCATGTCCACTGGTGGTTGCAGCACCTCCCACAGGAAGGTTTGTGTGTGGGCTCATGCTGACTTCCACTCACTGTGTCTCTTTCACAGTAATACACAGTTGTGTTATCAGCTCTCGGGCTACTCAGTGTTAAATAAACTTCACTCTTGAAAGTGTCTCTGGTGATGCTGAGTTGGGATTTCACTGATGGGTTGTAATCTGTGTTTCCATCATACCATACAGCACCGACCCACTCCAGCCCCTTCCCTGGAGGCTGGCAGGTCCAGTGAACACCATGGCTTGTGAAAGAGAATCCAGAGACTGTGCAGGTGAGGGAGAGAGTCTGTGAGGGCCTCACCAGTCCTGGGCCCAATTCCTGTAGCTGCACCTGACAGATAACACCTGGAAACAAAGAACATCAGTCCCTGACAGGCACAGGCTGTCACCACCATCCCATAGACCCTTGTCTGACATCTGAGACTTTCACCCTGGGGGTCTGTCACCAGACACAGAAGGAGACCCAGCAGTCTCATCTTCTTCTGGAGCACAGCTCTGCCTTCCCCAAATACCTTAGCCCTGTGTCAGCAAAGAGCTAAGAATCCCCAAGCTCAGGGTTGTATTTACACTAGGGCTGGATGAAATTTGCATGTGGGGCAACTTCTCCTATATAGGATGAAAGGGAATGAAGTCAGGCACCCGGTCATTCTGGGAATTCTGAGAGTGGCATATCCACTCTTAAACTCTCTCACCAAGTGCATTAGAAATAGGGGGTCAGCTGGTTTATTAGACATATTGGAATTAGATAAAAGGTTGACCTCACATTTCTGAGCATGAAGAGAAATGTAGGACTAGAGTAGTAGGTGACAAATTTGAAATTGTTATGCAACATCACACAGTTTAAAGAGGATTATTAACATTTGAAGATAGTTTCTAAATTCAAAGGCACCAGTATGTCTAAAATTTTCACATTTTCATCTTATTTAAATATCAATAATGTTGAATTTCACATACAAAATAAAAATAGAATGAAATTATTTTCATATCATAGTTTATTTAGTTATGTCATCTTTTTGATCTGAGAAATTACCACATAAGCAAAGGAAGGTGGGATGGTTTTTATTATGAATGTTGGACATTTTGTGATTTTTGTCTACAACTTCCTTTGCAAACTTTTCTCTTATGCAAGTCCAAGGCACATTGCAGAAACTCTAAACTAATCACATTAGAAATAATCACTTTTCACATGCAGGAAAGTCTAGAAATGAGAATAATAATTATGAATACAACTCAGAATTTGTCATCTGTTGAAATGATATGTGGTGGATTAACTGATCTGTTTTCTCAGTCTTGTGTTGTCAGTAATGTTGTGGTTTAGAGGGGTCAAAATGGAGATAATTCCTGCCACAGATTTGCTCACAGGAAAGGGAACTTCTACCCTGACAGGAAACCCTCACCTCTTGCCTCCTTGAATCTGGTTTCTGGGGATGGTCATTGTGATCAGAGGCTGGTGGGCTCTCCCACACAACATATAAACTTCATTTTTTAATAAATATGTTTATTATTTTTAGAGAGAGAGGGGATGGGATAGAGGCAGAGAGAGGTAGACATCAATGTGTAGTTGCCTTTCACCTACCTCCAGCTATGGACCTGGCTGGAGACCTGGCTTGCAACCTGGTTATGTGCCCTGGCTGGGAATCAATAAACTTCTTAATGTATATCACACTCATTCTTCCCTCAGACTTACAATTTGGGATATATATATATATATATATATATATATGTATATATATATACATCGTTAAGTACTTCAGAGCCTCTGTTCAATTTCAGCTGACTTGGGTAAGAAGGCTTGGAGATTCCTTGCAATTAGGCACAAGGCTATGTGAAAGAGACTCTCTATCCTTTTTCTATGTGAGAATATTGTTTTCTTTCACAACAGACTTTTCTAGCCCAGAGACTTCATAATTGAACACAGACCCAGGAATCCAGGGATGTTACCTGATGAAACTATTATATGAAGAAAAAACCACACAGGAAACCATCCCAGATCTCCAACTGCACCTGCTTCTGGGACAGCACTTAATTCAGGGACCTTGACTGTCCCTTGGTGATTGCAGCCTCTCCTGCAGGGAGGATTGTGTCTGGGCTCAGATTACTTTTCCTTCACTGTGTCAGTTGCTCAGTAATGCACAGCTGTGTCCTCTGCTCTCAGGCTACTCAGCTCCATGTAGGCTGTGCTTGTAGACTTATCTGCAGTTATAATGACTCTGCCCTGGAACTTTGGTGCATAGTTTGTATCACTATCTCCAATGTAAATTCTTCCCATCCATTCAAACCCTGGTCCTGGGGCCTGCCACACCCAGTTTATCCAGCTTGTATATCCAGCAGCCTTGCAGGAGACCTTCACTGAGGCCCCAGGATTCCTCACCTCAGCCCCAGACTGCACCAGCTGCAGGGTGTGGACACCTGTGGAGAAGAGACAACAGTAAGTGGAAAACCCCCTTGATTTCCCAGGTCCCCTCCTGAACTCAGAGACTGGGGAGCCCAGTACCTGTAGCCACTGCCACCAGGAAGAGGGCTCTCCAGTTCCAGTTCATGGTGAACGGCTCTGCTGTCAGGACCATTGCTGGGGATGATGTGACTGTGGGTGATGCTCTCATGACACAGACAGACCCACATTTAAACCTAGTCTACCTCTCCTCATTTGCATATTCATGAGGCAGAGTGTTTCATAGCTGAATACTTCATTCCACCTGAGATAAGGTAGAGGACACAGGGGTACACTCACAGGGAGTCAAATGACCTAAGTCTTTTTTAAAAAAAAAAGATTTTATTTACTATTTTTAGAAAGAGGGGAAGTGAGAGAGGCAGAGGGAGAGAGATGTCAATGTACAGTTGCATGTCACCTGCCTTCAGCCACAGACCTGGTTGGGGATCTGGCTTGCAACCTGGTTATGTTGCCCTGGCTGGGAATTGAACCAGTGACCTTTGGGTTAACAGGCCAGCACCTTACCCACTGTGCCACTAGCCAGGGCCAGGAGCCTTAATCATGTTGTAGCATGTGTGTCCTCTGCCAAGTCCCTTAATTCTGTACTGACATAGCTCCTCCCACTGAGGAACAAGCCCCACAGGACATGTTCCTCATTAAAAACCAACCTTTGAATGACACACAGACCACAAGGGCAAGTTCTGGACTTTAAACATGAAGGTCTTATTCCCAGAATCAGGATGTCTTAAAAAATGCAGCATGGAATAAATTGAAAATACTGTCACTGTTTCCTGCTCCTCAACATCCAGATTAAAAAAAAAAAAAGGCCTAGAAATACCACTATTGACTGGTTCTTCTTGCATTTGACAAATCCCTTGAGATAATAAGATATTTATAGTCACCACACATCCAACACTTATTTTAGATTTTTTAAATTAAAATAGAAAACCCAAATCCTCAGAGGAAATCCCTTCTTAGCTTCCTCTGCACCTGCTCCTAGGACAGCAGCCCTGTGATCATGGGTCCCCGACACCCCCTGCTGCCCAGCATGTGCCCTGCAGGAGGGTCCTGACAGGCCTCACAAGGCATGGATGTCTCTCAGTGCAGAATGCAAGGTTGCTCCCTGACTTCAGGATGCCACGTCAAGGTCAGCATGTGCTTAGAGATCTCAGGATACAGAGAATTGCTTTTATGAAACCTCAGTGACTCTTCATGGAGCCTCTTTCCTGAAGCTGCTAGATGCACTGACTCAGCTGACACTTCTGATTCCAGAAGCTCTTGGCTTCAAGGGACTCTTCCGTCCTCAGTTTCTTCTTTGCGGACCCCATCTGAGTACCACTGCATGTGGCTCTAAGGTCACTGCAGTTATTTTGCTTAATAACTGAAACACACACACACACACACACACACACAGATGGTTTTCATGGTAATGACTCTAGGCCTCCCTTCTCCCCTGTTCCCAGCAATGGGCAGCATCTCCACTCTCACCCATGCTGAGTGAATGATTTTGTTCTACTGTTATCACCCATCATCCACACCCATAAATCCTCACTTTACCAAACTGAATCACTTGGATCAGTGCCCATTATGTAATAACTCTGCATTTCCTGCCTCCCACCCCAATATTCCTTTCTTCGCTGTATTTATGCCCTTGATCACTAAGTATCACAGATGAGGAAGTCCACAGCCTCTGAGATTCTGAGAGTGATGTGATTCCCTGGGTATCATGTCTCCAAGTCCAATCCATGTTCTTGCATCTGTCCTCTTTCTCTTCTTTTTAAGGGGGAAGATATTTTGTGGTGAGGATGGAGCATATCTTGATACTGGGTTTCTTATTTCATCTCTCTTGTTTTCACAAGAATTTTGTTGCTTGTAAACAGTCATTTTTTCTTGTTTTCTTGACCAGACAGTAGGGGGCTCAGCACTGGCAAGGCTGACAACAAACTCAGATTAAGAGAGTCAACATGTGGTTACATAAAATTGATGGAAGCACCTGTGACAGAGGCTGTGCTGATATACAACAAAGAGTCATACTTTCCATAATGAGCTCATGGTCCTCTATCATAATCTCCTGTCCATGCTGGAAGGAGCAGGGCAAGGGAAAAGGGGTAGTGAAGACACAGCCTGTGTGAATGGCACAGGGCTGAGGGGGTCCTAAATCTGGCTGTGACCAGTCCACCTACAGGCCACACCTGTCTCAACCTGGTGTTCCTAGAGCAGGGGTACACATCCTGCTCTTGCACTGGGGTCTGAGGAAGTAAGAGATTATGACAGAAAGGAACTTCAGAGGAATTGAGTAGTGAAGATAATGTGAGGGACATACAGGGGTCTCATGGTTCATCCCAATCCAAGGACACAGGCATGATTCAGGAGGAGCCCATGTGCTATGGGTGCTGGAGGTTGGACCAAAATTCATGTGGACACATCAGTTCCAAGGGCACCAGGGAGGAAGGTCACGTTGGTCATTTGAAGGCTTTCAATGATTGCCGCCCCCATATTAGGGAGGGTGACCTGCCTCACCCAGTCCACTGATTTAAAACATCTTTATGTAAAACCAAGATAATATTGGGGCTCCTGTTGCCTATTTGTTAGACCCCTAAATTACTGGTCGCATGGCCCACATATCCCACCTTCTAAATAGATTCAGATGTCCTTCCCTCCCACATGATCTTCAATTGTGTCCTCATGACCCACCACTAGGAGATTTATCTGCTGAATGAGGAATCAGGGAAAACAGCTGATGAAGCTCACGGGGAGACTTTTGCACATATGTTAACAACAAAGGCTGCAGTAAAACTCAGAATCATCCCTGGGTTCATAATTTACAACTCACAGAGCAAATGTATCTTCACACAACTGAGAACAGCTGCAGAGCAGGACATCCATTCAGGACTCTTAGATCCTGCAGAAGTTGCAAATCTTAAAAAATGATGGCTGGCTCATGTCTTTTATTATAACAAGAAAAATCTCAGATAGTGCAAACTGCCATTCAAGATGTCCCACCAAATTCCCTGGCTAATCCCTGGTCTGTTCTTACCAGATTGCTCATATACCTAGATTGACATGTGCCCCAGTGAGAGACTTTCTCCCTTTCCCTTATTATTGCAACTGTTAGGTGCACTCAACAGTCTAAACCAAGGCTTTGATGATGAATGTCTGGGAGCTTTTTAGCTTCACGCTTATGCATCCACATCTGCCTTCATCTGAACACACTGACAGAAAGCCAAGGCCATTACTCCTTTACACATGGTGGGACAGTCAGTCCACCAAGTCCCTGCCCAGCATGAGAACACTCATTAGCCCTCACCCTATGACCACAACACAGCCTGTTCCTGGCTTGTGGTTTGGCTCCTGGAAGCCTCTTGACTTCTGCTTGAGAAGCCAGGCCTGTCATTCCATGAATGTGGGACTGCTCATTCTGCCACTGCTGTCTCTGCCTCTCTGTGCCACACCACATCTCCACATCTCTCTGCCCATCTCCATGACCCTGCCCCTCCCACATGTCTGGATGAATGTGGAATCTTTAATACCTTGTCAGACTTCCATACAGTTAGTCTTTGTGACATTTCTGGTTGTTATTATTTTTTTAAATCACAAATAATTTACTCTTCTGTTAGAGTTGATACAGTTTTAAAAAGCAACAAAGTACACAGTGGTGGAAAGTTGGCACAGAACCTATAAGCATTTCAATCACAATAAGGCTACCCATGCTTTATCTGTTCAAATCTGATGTCTGTTTTCTATTGACCAAGTTGATAAAAAAGAAGAAGAAAACTATTATGCCCTTAAAACACATATTCTCTCTTTCATACACATGTTGAAATTTTTCCTTTTGGTTACAGTATGTTGAAAACAATATATTTTGCTTATTCAAATTAATGGCATCCCTTCTGTTTTGTTTCCAGTTAGAAGCAGGAAAAACCAATTAAATTATAAATAAGAAATTTTATTCCCTCAGCATAGACAATTATGATGAAAATAGTAACTTACTTTTAGGCTAGATATTTTCAGATTATGCTTAAATAATTGTGCTTATAAACTTCTCAATGCATGTTTTCCTGTCTAATGCAGTATCCCTGAATTGAATTAAAATAATCAGGCAAAGGACAGTCTCAAACGAACAAAGTGATCTCAAATGGCAACCTCTATGCTTTTAATACAGATTATAATTAACCTCATCAATAAGGATTTTCTTAAAACATCTTTTTTGTGTTATATTAACCAACATTTAAAAAGGGAAAGACTTAAGTGTGCCTTTATAAATGGTATTATTTCCAGTTAAGAAAGTTGGAATAGAGCCCTGGCTGGTGGCACAGTGGATTGGTGCAGGCCTGCAAACCCAAAGGTCACTGGTTCAATTCCAAGCCAGGGCACACATAACCAGGTTGTAGCCAGGTTTCCAGCCAGGTCTGTAGCTGGAGGCAGGTGAAAGGCAACCATGTACTATCTCACTCCCTATCTGCCCCTGTCCCTTCCCCTCTCTATAAAAATAAATTAAAATTATTTAAAAAATAAATGAGAGGGGAAAAAAGATGGCTAGAGAGTAGAGAGAAGTCCTGATGGTGTTCTAGAGTGCAAGAGCAGCTGGAGGATAGGATAGTTGCACAAGATGTCTGCAGGTTCCTAATAATTAAAGCAGTAAGCATCTGGACTCAGGGGTGCACAACCCAGAGGCTGCAGATACCTACAGGAGAGCAGGTGAGACAGTTCCAACTAGCCAGTAGGCCAAGGTGGGCTCTGAGCAGTAGCAGCTCTGCCCAGAAGGGTGTCGCTAACTGAATACAGCTACAGGCTCCCTGGTGACTAGAAGTCTGAGCAGTGAAATGTGGATAGTGAGTGCAAACTCAGGAGGGAATGAGGGATTGAACAAAGGAGGGACTGTGTGAGAGCCTCACTCTGGAGACTGACAGAGAGAAAGCTTCTTCCTGGGCCAGAGGCAGAGGAGAAGAGGAACATGGGGAGAAGGAGCAGGGGAGTAGGGAAGTGCACCAGACAGAGCAACAAGAGGGCCGAAAACTGGGCCACTATGCCACCAGAGAGAAGGCAGCTTGAAGCCACAGTGAGGCAGAAAGCCCAAACATGTGCACCCACACCAGCAAGCAGGATCCCACAAAAACTTGAAATCCTGCCACTGTACTACTATGGAGAGGGCAGCTCAGAGCCCCAGCAAGGGGGAAGGCCCAACCCCACGCACCCACACCAGCACGCAGGCTCCCACAAAATCTCGAAACTGAGCACCAGGAACTTGTAGCTGGTGCAACTAGCATGCCCACTGCAGGCAATAAAGTCCTCCTTGAGGAGCTGGAGGGGGAGTAGTAGTAGCCTTAGCCAGCAGATTATGCTACAGATCCTCTGGGGAGCCAGACATATGTCCCAGAGCAGTGGCGAAAAACTACTTAAACAGCTGGACTGCTTGGAGGGTTAGCCTTCACCCTGGGGGAGACAGGCACTTTTAGCAGAAAGGGACTGCCTCCTCTGGGAGCTTCAGAGGTAGGGCCAGACATCCCAGGAGCCAGCGAGGTTGCAGGCCACCCAGGATTTGAGCCAGGTGCCCATCATAGGCAGAAACCTCCTCCAGGAGCTGGAGGGGGAGGCGCAGCCATAGACATCACAGAAGCACCCAGCAGGTCTTCACAAAGAACCATTGAGAGAATGGAGGAAACCAAAACACCAGCAGCAGAGTAACCCAGCTAGGCTACTGAAGGCTCAGCCTACCTAGGGGCTGACACTCAGAATCAGGAAAATGGAATCAGGAAAAGAGGCAGAATCAGGAAATAAATTGCTGCTAATCACAAGTACCTTGGTTACACTGAGAGCTACATGAACTATTATTCCCTAGTGCAGCTCAAAAACAATGTATGAGGAAGGATAGAAAGAATGTCTCTCAATCAGTCAACTGGAAGGAAAGGAGCAACATACACAAATACTCCAAAATACACCAGACAGCCCAAGTTAATGACATAAAGACCACCCAAAGATCAACAAATGGAGAAAATCCAGGAGAATGCAACACTGAACTCCACAAATCTCCTAATGCAGAAGGGTGCTCCACAAAGGCAGGGAAATAAAGCAGATTAATCCTAGACAAAAACAAGCACCAACAGATCAGTCCATCACCAAAAAGAAAGGAATAATCCCCAGAAAGATCACTAAATGAAATAGAGGAAAATAAACTATCGGATATGGAATTCAAAAGAATGATGATAAAGAAGCTCAATGAGCTCAGCCAACTCAAAGAGAACAATAAACAACTCAAGGGGAACTACAAAGAACTCCAGAGAAGACATAAGGAACTTACTGAGAACTAAACCAGCATTAAAAAGGACATAGAAACTATCAGTAAGAGCCATGAGGAAATGAAGAACATAATTTCTGATTTGAAGAATATAGTAGAAGGAATCAACAGTAGGCTAGGGGAAGCAGATGACTGGACCAGCAAGTAGGAGGACAATGTAGAAAAATATTCAAAAATAGTACAAGAGAATGAAAAAAAGGCTGAACAAGAATGAAGAGCTTTGAAGAGAGTTGCAGGAAAACATGAAAGGCAATAATATCCATGTCATAGGGATACCAGAAGGAGAAGAGAAACAAAGAATGGAAAACCTGTTCAAAAAAGTCATGATAGAAAATTTCCCTAACATGATGAGTAAAAACATTAATCAAGTTCAGGAAGCACAGAGGGTCCCAATGAAGATCAACCCAAACAGACCAACTTTAAGGCATATTATAATTAAAATGGCAAATTTCAAAGACAAAGAGAATCCTAAAAGCACCAAGAGAAAAACAGCAAATAACATATAAGGGGGTTCCAATAAGGCTATCAAATGATTATTCAACAGAAACAATTCAAGCCAGAAGGGAATGGCAAAAAGTATTTCAAGTAATGGTAAACAAAGGCCTGCAACCAAGAATATTCTACCCAGCAAGGCTCTGATTCAAAATGGAAGGAGAAATAAGGAGTTTCCCGGACAAAAGAAGACTAAAAGAATACATTACTACCAAACCAGATTTTCAAGAAATGTTAAAAAGTCTGCTTTGGAAAAAAAAAAAAGAGAGAGAGAGAGAGAAAGAGAGAGAGAGAGAGAGAGAGAGAGAGAGAGAGAAGTAAAAAAGAAAGTCAAAGAGGAACACAGGTACAAAGTGGGAAAATGGCAATAAATGTGTATCAATCAATAATAGCCTTAAATGTAAATGGATTAAGTGGGACAATAAAAAGAAATAGGGTAGCCAAATGGATAAGAAAACATGACAACATATATGCTGTCTTCAAGAGACCCACTTCGTGCCCATCAGTGGATGATTGGATCAAAAAACTTTGGTATATTTACACAATGGAATACTACACAGCAGAAAGTAAGAAGGAACTCCTACCCTTTGCAACAACATGGATGGAACTGGAGACTATTATGCTTAGTGAAATAAGCCAGTCAGTGACTGACAAATACCATATGATCTCACCCATAACAGGACAATAATGAACAAAATTAAGAACAAGCAAAACAGAACCAAATATATGAATGCAGTGAATAGGCCTTCAGTGGTCAGGGGAAAGGGGGGAGTGGGGAGGGAGGAGGCAGAGTCAAGGAAGGGGAGCAGTTTAGACACGAACCTAGTATAGAGGAGCCATGGACATGGAAACAGGTGGGATTGACTTTGGGGGGAATGGGTGGGTGGGGAGGGGGACAGAGGGGAGCAAAAAGGGGATGGATGTAACACAACATCAATAAAATAAAAAAAAAAAAAAGAGAGAAACCAACTTCAAAACAAAAGATCGACACAGATTGAAAGTGAATGGATGGAAAAATATATATCAAGGAAATGGATATATATATATATATATATATATATATATATATATATATATATATAAAGGCTGGAGTAGCAAATACTTATTTCAGATAAAATAGATTTTACCATGAAGGCCATACAATGAAATAAAGAAGGACATTTCATCATAATTAAGTGAACAATCCATCAAGAAGTAATCTCTCTGGTAAACATATAGGCACTCAACATAGGAGCTCTGGAATATATAAGGAAAATCTTGGAAGTCTTCAAGAAGGATATAGACAGAAACACACTGATAGAAGGAAATTTTAAGATCCCACTATCAACAATGGACAGATCTTCTAAACAGAAAATCACTAAAGGAACTGTGGCATTGAACAACATTCTAGAGGAAATGGAACTAACTGCTATATACAAAACTTTTACCCCAAAGAAACAAAATACACATTCTTTTCAAATGCACAGGGAATACTCTCTAAGATAGACCACATGGTAAGTCACAAGACAAGCTTCCACAAATACAGGAAAATTGAAATCATATGAAGCATTTTCTCACATCACAATGGACTAAAACTAGAAACCAAGCTCAAGGGGAAAAAACCAAAAACACTCTAACTCATGGAGACTGAATAACATGCTTTTAAGTAACAAATGGGTTAACAATGAGATCAAAGATGAAATCAAAAAGTTCCTGGAAACAAATAACAATGAATACACAGCAGTCCAAATCCTATGGGACTGCAAAGGCAGTGCTCAGCTAAAAATTTACAGTAATACAGGCCTACCCAAAAAGGTCACAGGAACTTTATACAAACAACTGAACCATAAAGCTGCAAGAAGAAGAAGAGCAACAACAAACAAAGCCCAGAATCAGTAGAAGGAAGGAAATCATCAAGATCAGAGCAGAACTAAATAACTTAGAGACTCAAACTACAATTCAAAGAATCAACAAGTCCAGGAGATGGTTCTTTGAAAAAATAAACAAAATTGACAAGTCTTTATTCAGATTCATCAAGAAAAAGAGGGACCAAATAAACAGAATCAGAAATGAAAGAGAAATAATCACAACTGATACTTCAGAAATACAAAAGATTGTAAGAAATTACTACAAACAACTACATGACAAGAACTATGACAACCTCGGTGAAATGGACACATTTCTGGAAATTTATAATTTACCAAAACTGAATCCAGAAGAAGCTGAAAGCCTTAATATGCCAAGAACAACTACTGGAATTGAAGAAGTAATTTAAAATCTCCCAAAGCACAAGACCCCTACACCAGATGGCTACAAAACATTTAAGGAGGAACTAACTCCTATCCTCCTCAAACTATACCAAAAAATACAGGAAGAGGAAGACTCCCAAACTCTTTCTATGAGGCCAATATTATTCTAATCCCAAAACCAGGGCAAGACAGAACTAAGAAAGATAACTATAGGCCAATATCCCTGATGAACCTAGATGCCAAGATTCTCAACAAAATATTGGCCAACCAGATTCAGCAGTACCTTACAAAGATCATACAACATAATCAAGTGGGTTTCATCTCAGGGATGCAAGGATGGTACAACATTTGTAAATCAATAAATGTAACACACCACATCAATAAATTGAAAGATAAAAGCCATAATATCATATCAATAGATGCTGAAAAAGCATTTGATAAAGTGCAGCAACCATTTATGATAAAAACCCTCAGCAAAATGGGAATGGAGGGAGCATACCTCAACATCACAAAGGCCATATATGAGAAACCTGGAGCCAACATCATACTTAACAGACAAAACCTAAAAGTGTTGCTCCTAAGATCAGGAATGAAACAAAGCTGTCCACTTTCTCCTCTTCTGTTCAACATTGTCTTGGAAGTTCTAGCCATAGCCATCAGAGAAGAAAAAGGAATCAAAGGTATCCAAATTGGAAAGGAGGAAGTCAAACTGTCATTATTTGCAGATGATATGATAGTATACATACAAAACTTGATAGGTTCTACCAAAAACTTACTCGACCTAATAAGCAAATTTAGCAAAATAGCTGGGTATAAACCCAATATCCAGAAATCAAAAGCATTTTTGTGTACCAATAATGAAAAGCAGAAATAGAACTGAGAAAACAAATCCCATTTACCATAGCAAAAAGAAAAATAAAGTACCTAGGAATAAACTTAACCAAGGAGGGAAAATACCTGTACTCAGAAAACTACAGAACATTGAAGAAAGAAATTAAGGAACATACAAATAAATGGAAGCATATACCATGTTCATGGATGGGAAGAAGTAACATCATTAAAGTGTCTATATTACACAAAGCAATCTATAGATTCAGTGCAATCCCAATTAAAATACCAATGACAGACTTCACAGAAATAGAAAAAAAATACTTCAATAATTTATATGGGGCCAAAAACACTCACAAATAGACATAGCCATCTTGAGAAAGAAGAACACTGTATGAGGAATTACAATACCAGAAATCAAACTATACTACAAGACTACTGTCATCAAAACTATCTGGTACTGACATAAGAACAGACATATAGATCAATGGAACATAATAGAGAGCCCAGAAATTAACCCAGGACTCAATGGTCAATTAATATTTGACAAAGGGGGAAAGAACATAAAATGGAGCAAAAATTGTCTCTTCAACAAGTGGTATTGGAAAAACTGGACAGCAACATGCAAAAAGATAAAACTAGACCACCAACTTACACTATACACCAGAATAAACTCAAGATGGATAACGGACTTAAACATAAGCAGTGCCACCATAAAGGTCCTGGAGGAAAATATAGGCAGTACAATTTTAGATATCCTATCCATAAATATGTTTACTGATACTTCACCAAGGGCAAAGGAAATCAAAGAACAAATCAACAAATGGGACTATATCAAATTGAAAACTTTCTCTTCAGCTAAAGAAGACACCAGCAAAATTTAAAGGGAACCAATTATATGGGAAAACATATTTGTCAATTATACCTCAGACAAGGGTTCGATCTTGAAAATATATAAAGAACTAAAATGACTCAACACCAGGGAGACAGACAGCCCAATGAAAAAATGGGCAAAAGACCTGAAAAGACAACTCACTGAGAAGAACACACAAAGGGCCCAGAGGCATATGAAAGAATGCTCAACATCACTAGCCATCAGGGGGATGCAAATTAAAACCACAATAAGATACCACCTCACATCTGTCAGAATGGCAATCATCAACAAATCAACAAACAACAAGTGTTGGTGAGGATGTGGGGCACAGGGAACCCTGATGCACTGTTGGTGGAAATGCAGGCTGGTTCAGCCACTATGGAAAACAGCATGGTGTTTCCTTTAAAAAAACTAAAAATGAAACTGCCTTTTGATCCAGCAATTCCACTACTTGGACTATAACCAAAGAATCCTGAAACGCCAATTCATAAGAACCTATGTACCCCTATGTTCATAGCAGAATTATTTAAAATAGCCAAATGATCGATACAGCCTACATGCCCATCACTGGATGGTTGGATCAAAAAACATTGGTATATTTACACAATGGAATACTACACAGCAGAAAGAAAGAACTCCTACCCTTTGCAACAACATGGATGGAACTAGAAAGTATTATGCTTAGTGAAATAAGCCTGTCAATGATAGAGAAATACCATATGATCTCACCCATTTCAGGACAATAATAAACAAAACAAACAACAAGCAAAATAGAACCAGATATAGGAATACAGTGAATAGGCCTTCAGTGGACAGGGGGAAAGGTGTAGGGGGAGCGTAGAAGAAGAGTCAAAGAAGGGAAGCGGACTAGACAAGAACCTAGTATAAAGTAACCATGGACAAGGACAACAAATAAAATTCACTTTGTGGCAGAGTGGGTTGCTGGGAAAGGGGACAGAGAGGAGTAAAAAGGGGATGAATGTAATACAACAACAATATTTTTTTTAATAAATTAAATTAAATTAAAAATAAATAAATAATAATAACTAAAATATTTTTTAAAGTTGAAATGTTTGTAAGTCTCCTGAACTATTCTATTATATAAACAAATTAACCTTCTAATGATAAAAATAAAATTATTGAGTTAATGTTATTAACTCTTATTTGATATTATTTTTAAAATGTTTGATATTACTAACTCTCCTGATCATTCAAACAAGGTAAATTTATTGCTTCTCTTTTCATTTATTGCTATTTTAGGAGAGGATTATCATTTTATTTACTTAAAACTGCTTCAGGAGAGGAGAGAAGATGGCGACAGAGTAGAGAGCAGTGCTGATGGTGTTCTTGAGTACCAAAGCAGCTAGAGGACAAGATAGGGAACATGAGACATCTTCAGGACCCTAGGAATTGGAGCAGGCAGCATCTGGACACAGGGGAGCACAGTCCAGAGGCAGAGGAGGCCAGCAGGGCAGTAGGTGAGGCGTTCCTGACTGACCGGCCGGCGGGCCGAGGTCAGCTCTGGGCAGTGGTGGCTCTGCCCAGAGGGGCGTGTTTGACTGAGGCCAGCTCTGGGCTCCCTGGCAACTAGAAGTCTCAACAGTTAAGTGCGGGCAGCTAGGGCAAACGCCATAGGGAACTTGGAATTGAACTCTTGCAGGGGAGGGACTGTGTGAGAGACTCACTCCAGCAACAGGGAGAGGAAGCTCCTCGCAGGGCTAGAGGCTGAGGGGAAGAGTCCTGCAGGAAGCTGGAGCAGGGGAGCAGGGAAGTGCACCGGCCAGGGCAGCGAGAGGGCCGAAAACGGTGCTGCTGGGCTACCTGGAAAACAGTAGCTAGAAGCCCCTGCAAGGTGGGAGGCCCAGTCCTGCATAACCACACAGGCCCCCAGGCTCCTCTGAAACTCCAAATGGCGAGCCAGCGAGCCGGGAACTAGTAGCGATGGCAACTGACCCACCAGTGCCTGAGACACAGGCCGCACCGTCCATGCCTGGGAGGGGCTCATCACAGAGGCTGTGTAAGGACTCCGCAGAGAGCTGGTTGGCTTGGTGGAGTGGTGCCCACCCCAGAAGGGCAGGATAGTGTAGGCAGACCCCGGACAGTGTTGACAGACAGGGGCGGCCTCCTCCTGGAACTGCGGGGGCGGGGCCAGTCATCACAGGGACCTGCAAAGTTGTGGGCTGCCTTGCAGGGGTGCTGGGTGCTTGTCCTGGGCAGGAACCTCTGCCAGGAGTGGGAGGGGGCTCCCTGCAGGCTCCAGAATACCGGCAGCCCTAACACCCAGCCAGGCTGTGGAAGGCCCAGCCTACCTGGGGGCGGACACTCAGGATCAGCCCTGAATGTGACAATCAAAGGCCCTGCCAGACACCAAGACCATCTAGAATATAGACTGTAGACTGTAAAGTCCTGACCAAGAAAAAGAGGCAGCCTCAGGAAAGGGATTGCTGCTAATCTCAAGCACCTGAGTTATACCGAGAGCAATATGAACTATTAATCCCCAACATATCCTTTGCAAAAGTCACTTCTCACATATTCTTAATCCCCCCCATACCTCAATCCACCTAAATACCCAAGACCCTCACCCTACTCTCGAATTAAAGTCTACTCACTCTGTGGCTATAACACATTCCCAGTCCTCAATCTAAGTATTCCTCCCTTCCCCAGCCAACTAAACCCTTTATTCTTTTCTTCCTTTCTTTCTTTCTTTTTTTTTTCAATTTTTTCTTTTCCTTCTCTTCCTGGTAAAGCCCACAGGTTCTGGCTCCACCTGGACCAATCAGAAATCATAAAGGGGGAACAGACACCTAAAATCTTTCTTTATTAATATTGATTTCTCTTTGTCTTGTGACTTTCTCCCACGTTTCTCTTTCTTTCTTTCTTTCTTTCTTTCTTTCTTTCTTTCTTTCTTTCTTTCTTTCTTTCTTTCTTTCTTTCTTTCTTTCTTTCTTTCTTTCTTTCTTTCTCCTTTCTTTTCTCCCTGATAAAACCCACTGGTCCTGGCTCCGCCTGGACCAAACAGAGACCATAAAGGGTGAACAAACACCTAAACCTTTTCTTTATTAATAGTGATTTATCTTTCTCTTGTGACTTTCTCCCTTTTTTTCTTTCCTTTTTTTTCCCTCTGCTAAAAACCCTCAGGTCCAGACTCCATCTGGACCAATAAGGGATTATTAAGGGTGAACAGCCAACTAAACCCCTTCTTATAATTATTATTATCAATTTTATTTCTTTTTTCCTTTTGCATTTTTTTTTGTTTGTTTGTTTGTTTGGTATGGACAGATGGTCCAGGTCTTTAGTATCCTAACTACCCACAGGGACAAGGTCAGCAGTATGGGAATATAGACCATCACATCCTGGACCACCATAGCCACCACATTGGAGGCCTTATGGATATGACCAGGGACAGTATGGAAATTACCAGCAGTGAAAAAATACTTACATTTAAATAGTCAGTTTCTATTAGAAGGCATATTGTCAGCTCAGCACTGTGGATACCTCCCTGTGAAGATATCCTCCCATTCCATCCAGTTTTTGGAAAAACCTTGTGGCTAAGTGGCTGTTTTGTCAGCAAGCAGCCTTTGTGGCTCAAAAGTTGTTTAAAAGGCTTTAGTAGCTCCAAAATACTCTTAATGTCACATTTCTACTTTATAAGGTAATATTGGACATAAAGTATGATGTAAACAATTTGCAATGATTTTGGAGCTGTGTTTCAAATGGACTGTTAGAGACTGAAAGGTATGAACAGCTTTGTATGTTTATGAAGATTAAGGGATTGTAATACTTTTCCACAGATTCTTTTGTAAGGAGAAGAGGGAAATGTACACTTTTTACAGAAGCAATATTTTATTTATTTCAAGTGGTGAATATGCACGGTGGCACATTACATATTGGACAAAATCAGAAATCTTGTCAGTGTGCATTGGAACATGGTGTATGCCTGATGGTGTTAGTCGCAAGATGGTGTAGAATGGAAGAAAAGGTGAGGGAGAGGACAAAGTACACCATGTCCACCATTAGTTTTTTAGAGAAAATTCAGATCCCTTTTATCTGTTAAGAAAATCAGGGGCACTGTAATCCCATTTTGAGTAAAAAGCCATTTTTTAAAACTTTCCAGTTTTGTGGCTTAAAAGCTTTTTAGAAAATTATTTTTAATAGTTTTAAATGTGAGGCAATAAGAAGTCATGTCAGATCAGAAATATCATTGAAGCAGTTTTTTTAAAAAAACTTTATTGTTGTATTACATCCATCCCATTTTTGCTCCCCTCTGTCCCCCTCCCCACCCACCCATTCCCCCCAAAGTCAATCCCACCTGTTGTCCATGTCCATGGTTCCTTTATACTAGGTTCTTCTCTAAGCTGCTCCCCTTTCTTGCCTCTGCCTCACCCCTTCCCCTAACCCCTTTCTCCCTGACCACTGAAGGCCTATTCCTTGTATTCACATACTTGGTTCTGTTTTGCTTGTTGTTAGTTTTGCTCATTATTGTCCTGTAATGGGTGAGATCATATGATATTTGTCCTTCACTGACTGGCTTATTTCACTAAGCATAATGCTCTCCAGTTCTGTCCATGTTGCTGCAAAGGGTACAAGTTTCTTCTTTCTTTCTGCTATATAGAAATCCATTGTGTAAATGTACCAAAGTTTTTTGATCCAATCATCCACTGATGGGCATTTAGGCTGTTTCCAGCACTTGGCTATTGTAAATAGTGCCGCTATGAACATAGGTGTGCATAGGTTCTTATGAATTGGTGTCTCAGGATTCTTTGGGTATAGTCCAAGTAGTGGAAATGCTGGATCAAAAGGCAGTTCCATTTTTAGTTTTTTAAGGAAACCCCATACTGTTTTCCACAGTGGCTGTACCAGCCTACATTCCCAACAACAGTGGATGAGGGTTCCCTTTGCCCTGCATCCTCGTCAACACTTGTTTGTTGATTTGCTGATGATTGCCATTCTGACAGGTGTGAGGTGGTATCTTATTGCGGTTTTAATTTGCATCTCTCTGATGACTAGTGATGTTAAGCATTCTTTCATATGCCTCTGGGCCCTTTGTATATCTTCCTCAGTTAGTTGTCTGTTCAGGTCCTTTGCCCATATTTTAATTTGGCTGTCTGTCTCCCTGGTGTTGAGTCGCATTAGTTCTTTATGTATTTTGGAGATCAGAACCTTGTCTGAGGTATCATTGGCAATTATGTTTTCCTATAGAGTTGGTTCCCTTTGAATTTTGCTGATATTTTCTTTAGCTGAACAGAAACTTTTCAATTTGATATAGTCCCATTTGTTGATTCATTCCTTTATTTCCCTTGCCGTTGGTGAAGGATCAGTAAACATATTTTTGTGCAGGATATCCAAAAGTTCACTGCCTATATTTGTCTCCAGGACTTTTATGGTGGCACTGCTTATGTTTAAATCCTTTATCCATCTTGAGTTTATTTTGGTGTATGGTGTAAGTTGGTGGTCTAGTTTTATCTTTTTGCATGTTGCTGTCCAGTTCTCCCAACAACATTTGTTGAAGAGACTGTTTTAACTCCATTGGATGTTCCTTCCCTCTTTGTCAAATATTAGTTGACCATAGAGTCCTGGGTTAATTTCTGGGCTCTCTATTCTGTTCCATTGATCTATATGTCTATTCTTATGCCAGTACCATGCTGTTTTGATGACAGTAGCCTTGTAGTATTGTTTGAAGTCCATGATTGTGATTCCTCCTACCTTGTTCTTCTTTCTCAAGATTGTGGTGGCTATTCGTGGGCATTTTTGGCTCCATATAAATTTTTGAAGAATTTTTTCTATTTCTGTGAAGTCTGTCATTGGTATTTTAATTGGGATTGCATTGAATATGTAGATTGCTTTGGGTAGTATGGACATTTTAATGATGTTAATTCTTCCCATCCATGAACATGACATATGCTTCCATTTATTTTTGTCTTCCTTGATTTCTTGCTTCATTGTTCTGTAGTTTTCTGCGTACAGGTCCTTTACCTCCTTAGTTAAATTGATTCCTAGGTACTTTATTTTTCTTGTTGCTATGGTAAATGGAATTTGTTATTTCACTTATATTTCTGTTGTTTCATTATTGGTATACAAAAATGCTTTTGATTTCTGGATATTGACTTTATACCCAGCTATTTTGCTAAATTTGCTTATTAGGTCGAGTAAGTTTTTGGTGGAGCCAATCGGGTTTTCTATGTACACTATCATATCATCTGCAAATAATGACAGTTTGACTTCCTCCTTTCCAATTTGGATACCTTTGATTCCTTTTTCTTTGATGGCTATAGCTAGGACTTCCAAGATAATGTTGAATAGAAGTGGAGAAAGTGGACAGCCTTGTCTCGTTCCTGATCTTAGGGGGGAAACTTTCAGTTTTTGTCCATTAAGTATGATGTTGGCTTCAGATTTCTCATAGATGGCCTTTATGATGTTGAGGTATTCTTCCTCTATTCCCACTTTGCTGAGGGTTTTTATCATAAGTGGTTGCTGCACTTTATCAAATGCTTTTTCAGCATCTATTGATATGATCATATGGTTTTTATCTTTCAATTTGTTGATGTGGTGTATTACATCGATTGATTTTCGAATGTTGTACCATCCTTGCATCCCTGGGATGAAGCCCACTTGATCATGGTGTATGATCTTTGTAATATACTGCTGAATCCGATTGGTCAATATTTTGACCAATTTTGAGAATTTTAGCATCTATGTTCATCAGAGATATTGTCCTGTAGCTTTCTTTCTTAGTTGTGTCTTGCCCTGGTTTTGGGATTAGAATAATATTGGCCTCATAGAATGTGTTTGGGAGGCTTCCCTCTTCCTGAATTTTTTGGTAGAGTTTGAGGAGGATAGGAGTTAGTTCTTCTTTAAATGTTTGGTAAAATTCCCCTGTGTCGCCATCTGGTCCAGGGCTTTTGTGCTTTGGGAGATTTTGGATGACTTCTTTAATTGCACGAGTTGTTATTGGTCTATTCAGGCTTTCTGCTTCTTCTGGGTTCAGTTTTGGTAGATTATACCTTTCCAGAAATGTGTCCATTTCATCCAGGTTGTCATATTTTTTGTCATAGAGTTGTTTGTAGTAATTTCTTACAATCTTTTGTATTTCTGAGGTATCAGTTGTGATTTCCCCTCTTTCAGTTCTGATTTTGTTTATTTGAGTCCCCTCTCTCTTTTTCTTGATGAGTCTGGATAAGGGCCTGTCAATTTTGTTCATTTTTACAAAGAACCAGCTCCTGGTCCTGTCGATTCTTCGAATTGTAGTTTGAATCTCTGAGTTATTTAGTTCTGCTCTGATCTTGATTATTTCCTTCCTTCTACTTGCTCTCGGCTTTGTTTGTTGTTGCTGTTCTAGTTCTTGCAGCTTTGTGGTTAGGTCGTTTTTATAAACTTCTTGTAACCTTTTTTGGAAGGTCTGTATTGCTATAAATTTCTCCCTGAGAACTGCCTTTGCTGTATCCCATAGGTTTTGGGCTGTTGTGTGTTCATTCTCATTTGTTTCCAGAAACTTTTTTATTTCATCTTTGATCTCATTGTTGACCTCATCATTGCTTAGAAGCATGTTATTCATTCTCCATGAGTTAGAGAATTTTTGGGTTTTCCCCTTGAATTTGGTTCCTAGTTTCAAGCCATTGTGATCTGAGAAAATACTTTGTATGATTTCAATTTTCCTGTATTTGTTGAGGCTTGTCTTGTGACATACCATGTGGTCTATATTGGAGAATGATCCATGTGCATTTGAAAAGAATGTGTATTTTGCTTCTTTGGGGTAAAAGACTCTGTATACATCAGTTAGGTCCATTTCCTCTAGAGTGTTGTTCAATGCCACAACATCTCTGGGGATTTTTTGTTTGAAAGATCTGTCCTTTGTTGAAAGTGGGGTATTAAAATCCCCTACTATTAGTGTGTTGCTGTCTATGTCTTTCTTAAAGTCTTCCAAGATTTTCCTTATATATTTCTGAGCTCCTATGTTGGGTGTGTATATGTTTATCAGAGTTATTTCTTCTTGAGGGATTGTTCCCTTAAGTATTATGAAATGTCCATCTTTGTCTCTTTTTATGGCCTTCATTGTAAAATCTATTTTATCTGAAATCAGTATTGCTACTCCAGCTTTTTTTCATGTCCATTTGCTTGATATATAGTTTTCCATCCCTTCACTCTCAATCTGTGTCAATCTTTTGTTCTGAGGTGGGTCTCTTGAAGACAGCATATATGTGGGTCATGTTGTCTTATCCATTCGGCTACCCTATGTCCTTTGATTGGTGCATTTAATCCATTTACATTTAAGGTGATTATTGATTGATACTTATTCATTGCCATTTTCTCCCTTTGTGTCTGTATTCCTCTTTGGCTTTCTCTGTCTCTTCATTTTATTTGTTTACTTATTTTTAGAGCAGACCCTTTAGCATTTCTTGCAATGTTGGTTTGGTAGAGATGTATTCTTTTAGACTCTTTTTGTCTGGGAAGCTCCTCATTTCTCCTTCTATCTTGAATGAGCGCCTCGCTGGGTAGAGTATTCTTGGTTGCAGGCCTTTGTTTACCATGACTTGAAATACTCTTTGCCATTCCCTTCTGGCTTGAATTGTTTCTGTTGAATAATCATTTGATAGCCTTATTGGAGCCCTTTTGTATGTTATTTGTCTTTTCTCTCTTGAGGCTTCTAGGATTCTCTCTTTGTCTTTGAAATTAGCCATTTTAATAAAAATATGCCTTGGTGTTGGTCTGTTTGGTTTGATCCTCATTGGGACTCGCTGTGCTTCCTGAACTGGATTCATGTTTTCACTCATCATGTTAGGGAAATTTTCTATCATGACTTTTTGAACAGGTTTTCCATTCCTTGTTTCTCTTCTCCTTCTGGTATCCCTATGATATGGATGTTGTTACGTTTCATGTTGTCCTTTAGCTCTCTTAATCCCTCTTCAGTCTTGTTCAGCCCTTTTTTAATTCTCTTGTACTGTCTTGAAGTATTTGTCTACATTATCCTACAACTACTGATCTGGTCCTCTGCTTCCTCTAGCCTACAGTTGATTCCTTCTACTGTATTCTTCAATTCAGAAATTGTATTGTTCATTTCCGCCTGGCACTTATTGATAATTTTCATGTGTTTTCTCATGCTGTTGTATTTGTCAGTAAATTTCTTGTAACTTCCCTGGAGTTCCTTGTAGTTTCCCTGGAGATCTTTTTAATTTCCCTGGAGTTCTTTGTTCTCCTGGAGTTGTTTACAGTTTTCTTTGATGTTGCTGAGCTCACTGAGCTTCTCTATCATCATTCTTTTGAATTCCTTATCTGATATTCCAGGTGCCTGTGTTTCATTTTGTGTTCTTTCTGGGGATTCTTCCATTCCTTTTGGTGATGAACTGATTCTTTTTTCCCCCATTTTGGGTGTCTGTTCTTGCTATTTATTTATTTATTTATTTTGGTTATTTCCTTGGGTTAACCTGCTTTGCTTCCTTGCCTTAGTTGAGCACCCTTCTGTGATAGTAGATTTGTGGAGTTCAATATTGCCGTCTCCCAGATTTTCTCCACTTGCGTTTCTTGGTGTGTCCTTTATTTGGGCTGTCTGCTTGTATTCTGGGCCTTTGGGCTTTTAGCAGAAACAAAAACAAAAGCAAACAAACAAAGAAAGAAAAAAACCCCAAAACAAAAAACCAAACCAAACCAACCAAACAAACAAAAAAAATTCAAAAGGGAAAAAGAAAGAAAAATTATAATCATAAGAAGAAAGGGTTTAGTTGGCTGTTCACCCTTAATAATCCATGACTGGTCCAGATGGAGTCTGGACCTGAGGGCTTTTAGCAGAGGGGGAAAAAAAAGGAAAAAATTAAAGTGAGAAAGTCACAAAAGAAAGAGAAATCAATATTAATAAAGAAAAGTTTAGGTGTCTTTTCACCCTTTATGGTCTCTGTTTGGTCCAGGTGGATCCAGGACCAGTGGGTTTTATCAGGGAGAAAAGAAAGGAGAAAGAAAGAAAGAAAGAAAGAAAGAAAGAAAGAAAGAAAGAAAGAAAGAAAGAAAAAAGAAAGAAAGAAAGAAAGAAAAAGAGAGAGAGAGAGAATGAAAGAAAGAAAGAGAGAGAAAGAAAGAAAAAAAAGTGGGAGAAAGTCATAAAACAAAGAGAAATCAATATTAATAAAGATTTTAGGTGTCTGTTCCCTCTTTATGATTTCTGATTGGTCCAGGTGGAGCCAGAATCTGTGGACTTTACCAGGAAGAAAAGGAAAAGAAAAAAATTATTAAAAAAAAAAAAAGGAAGGAAGAAAAGAATAAAGGATTTAGGTGGCTGGGGAAGGGAGGAATATTTAGATTGAGGACTGGGAATGCGTTATAGCCACAGAGTGAGTAGACTTATTTTGAGAGTAGGGGGAGGGTCTTGGGTATTTAGGTGGATTAAGGTATGGTGGGGATTAAGAATATGTGAGAAGTAACTTTTGCAAAGGATATGTTGGGGATTAATAGTTCATATTGCTCTCGGTATAACTCAGGTGCTTGAGATTAGCAGCAATCCCTTTCCTGAGGCTGCCTCTTTTTCTTGGTCAGGACTTTACAGTCTACAGTCTATATTCTAGCTGGTCCTGGCATGTGGCAGGGCCTCTGATTGTCACATTCAGGGCTGATCCTGAGTGTCCGCCCCCAGGTAGGCTGGGCCTTCCACAGCCTGGCTGGGT
>PVIW01014257.1:0-24188 GCA_004026585.1 Noctilio leporinus | reverse complement strand
AAAATTAAATTAAAAAAAAAAAAAAAAAAAAAGACCAGACCTTTACCAAGGACTTGAAAGCCATTCCTTTGAAATATGATCATCAGGAAGGCGAGGGCCCCTGTCTCTGAGTCTCTGTGGGAGGGTAGGAGCCTAACTTCCGTAAGTGTTAGTTAGCAGGCACAGATGGCCTAACGGCATTGACATTACCTTCTACCCAGCTTTTTAGTGATTTTCCATCCACCTTCCCCCACCCACAGACAGACTGCTAGAGCCTCTGCTCACTCCCCCTCCCTCTCTCTCTCTCTCTGCTCAAGTCCCCTCCCTCTGTGCACCTCTGTGCACATCAGCTTAGCTTACATTGAACTCTTCCCTGCTGCGTGGTTATTACCAAACAGTACCTGTCTTTATGCCTTTAAGTAGCCTCCAGCTTTATCTTTGATAACTCTCCTGTAACTTGTGAAAAGCAATTTGCTTTACTGTTGTTTAGAGTAATCTATAAGATCCACCAAGAAATAATCTGGGTTGCTGGATTCCCAGCCAGGGTACATAACCCGGTTGCAAGCCAGATCTCCAGCCAAGTCCATAGCTGGAGGCAGGTGAAAGGCAACCATACATTGATGTCTCTCTCCCTCTCTGCCTCTCTCCCTTCCTCTCTCTCTGGAAATAATAAATAAAAATGAACGAATAAATAAATAAAAGAGGTAATTGCATTTTTGCTTTCTACTTACGGTCCTTTGCAAATAGTAAGTGTACATGATTACTTTAGTGTTAGATATGTCCTGGTGTCCAAACATTACTAATCTAGTTGCCTTCCAGTTTTGGATTTACACAACTCTGGAGTATTGGATATAAAAATATTTTCTCTCCCATTGAGTGAGCACCAGGACCAACATCTGACATTAGTTAACAACTTGTTCTGTCCATGGTTCTAAGGTCTGTAAATATTTTCTATTTTTAAAAACAATTGTTTTAGTGCTCATAGTCTGTAGGTCATTTGTTATGTAGTTATAGGATATTTAGGATGACTATTTGATCTCTAAAACTCAATGTTTCTAAATGTAATAATTGTAGATTTATCTTCTATTATTTTCTATTATTTTATACTCTTACATTAGTAAAGTGCAATAAACACTTTCTAAATGGATAAACTTAGATTTGTTTTGCAAACATAAATACTTGCATTCTGCAATATTTAATAACATGACCCAAGCAGAATATTTATGTAATATTAGGTAGGTACATATGTTGGAATGTGTTTTATTTTGGTGTGGAAGTAAGCAGCAAAAACCTTAAGTGTTGGGATTTACTATAATAATATCTACTTATTATATACCTGCTATACGTCAGAAACATTCTGTGTGTTATTTCATCCTTACCACAAAACTTCTAAGTAGCCAATCTATTTCCAATTTTAAACTAAGGGAAATGAGATTCCAAAAAGCTTTGCAATATGGAATTTGAACCTAAGTCTGTGCCATTCTTAGATCTGTACTCTTTTTACTATTTCACATTTTTTAAATCTAATTTATGTACAGTTGATGGTAGGAAAAGGAAAAATGTTTTTGCTGAACTATTTCTCCAAATTGCCCAACAGAATTAACAACACTGCAAAAATGGACGTGAAAATCTCCAAGTCATACTTGAGGGAGAGAGAGAATTTATATGCTGTTGCTTAATAAATACAACTAAAATAATTTCAAAAATAATTTAACTATGTTCTAGGGTGACATCGTTTACTCCAAATTCAGAATTCCAAGGGACTGTGGAGAAAAATGAAAACCTGTTTTCCTAGCCCTGGCTGGTAGCACAGTGGATAAGGTGCCGGCCTGCAAACCCAAAGGTTGCAGGTTCGATTCCCAGCCAGGGCACATTACCAGGTTGCAAACCAGGTCTCCAGTCAGGTCTGTGGCTGGAGGCAGGTGAAACGCAACCATACATTGATGTCTCTCTCCCTCACTGCCTCTCTCCCTTCCCCTCTTTCTAAAAATAATGAAATAAAATCTTTAAAAAAAAACAAAAAACAAAAAACTTGTTTTCCACATTCAATATGAATTCATTGCATACTATTTTTTTCTTTTATGATGTAAAGAACTTTGCCTGGGAGGTACAGTAAAATTATATAAACAAAAGAAAAACAGCTGCACAAAAGGAAATTGACAGGAAAATAAAATAAAAACAAAAATGCCCTCCATAAATACGAGTTAAATATGCAAACTTGTTAAATTATAACTCTTTTGCGGTTTTTATTTATCTTTTTGTCCAAGTTACTGCTAGGGTGGAAATAACTGCTCCATTTTTTTAAAAAATATTTTTATTACCTATGCCTCTGCTGTGACTTCCAATTCTCTGTAGTTAAATTGCACTAACATTTAATATGCCCTGCTTTAGGGTTTACTATATAGTCTCTATAAGGCTAACTGTAACATAAGCATATTTTTCAAACCAGGAACTAGATTCTATATCTCTGAAGGCTTCTAAATTACTGCTAAATGTAATGTTATGGACCCGATTAAATTTAGAATCCCTAGTAAAAACTCTTTTTGACTTTAGAATTAAACCTAATTCTTTATGATTGTGGAACTTTTCATTTTGGCTTTCTAGGGGAGAAAATAAAGGTCTTTTTCTTCTACCCATCCTAGGTTCGTTGACTGGGGCCCTATACATGAGGTTGCCACAAGACAGAGTACCAGAGAAAAACAGTTTTATTAACATGTGCATTCCACACGCACACCTGGGAGCACCTAATGATGAGTAACTCAAATGGGTGGTTAGAATTTGTTTTATACACCAACTCGGGCTAAACAAAAGGAAAGGGGTTTGGGAACTTGAGGCTTCTAAGTGAGAGACACAAATTACACAAAAGTGACAAGGAAAAGCATATAAACAAGGGTTGTTTAGCAAGTTTTGTTTTATGCAGGTTGAAGTCAGAGACTTCTCCTCTGGTCTGAGTCCTCTCCCTCCAGAGTCTGAAGAGGAAGACACCTTTGCAAATGTAAATTTCCTTTTAAAGCTTTTCTACAGTTTGTTTTGTTCTCCTTGGCTTTTAGCTCAAAATCATCTATATGGCAAGGAGGTATATTTTGGGGTGGCATATTCTAGTACACTTCAGTGTCTACTTGTTATCTTAATTTCTTTAAGTCTACCTTTTGTCTTTCAACATTAGGCCACAAAAAGGTTTTAGTATCCCTAATTATTTAAGAATGAATCCTTAAGTAGTTAATTTATATATATATTTTTTCATTTGGACATGATAGTACCATTTTACAGTTTCAGAATCAAACAAAAGTAATTGTTAGGGATTTATCTCCTTAAACCATCTAGAAAATCCAAATCGATTGTTGTGTGATTGTCTGTAAAGTCAGAGTCCTTGAAACAGGGCTTAATTAATCATGGGTCCTTGACACCTGTCATTGCTCCTTATTCTAGTGCTCGTGGATTAGGACACGTAGCTTTGGTTTGAGACCAAAAAATACAACTGCATGATTTGTTTGGCTTCTTATTTAAAGAATAATATTAAAAATGTACCTCTAAGAGCTTCTGCTTAGTTTCAGAGTTCTTCATCTAATGTTTTCTTTGTTTACTAATGCTTTATGTTTTCTTACTAGTTAATGCTGGAAAAAAATAAATAACCCAAAAAGCTTAAATAATTTTCACTGTCAAAAACATTTTCTCAGTCTTGTTTCCTCCCACCCTCCTTGCCTTTTTTCTCCCTTCCTCTCTCCAGCCCTCTTGCTTCCTTTTCTTCTTCCCTCCTTTCTTTCCTTGCTTCATTTCTTCCCCATCCCCACATTGAAAAGTATATATTTCAAATACATCAATTATTAGTATGTTTTGGGCTTTTGACCCTTCTCTCCAGGAATCTAGTTTCATCTTGGAGGTTTCTCCCACTTATTCTATTTCTCATCATTTTGTTATCAAGTACAGATTATAAATACAAAAACTAAAAATCAGAATAGGAATATAACAGAAATTGGCACTTGGCTATTGTGATATATATAAAAAAAAGCATAACTGATCAGTGTTAGTACAGTTAGAAATTAGCTAGGTTTTCTAATTAATTACTTAAAATATTCTTATTTATGTTTGCCCTTAAAATGTTTTCACTCCCACTCTTAACCTTATTCTACTTTTCTTGCTATATGATGTTGGATATAAAAATATTTTAAGAATAAAACTAGGTGTTGTTGATTTCCAAATTATGAAATACAATTATTTTAATAAGGTTTCTCATTAGTGTGGTTTCTCAGACATGGAAAAAAGTCCTTGTTTGTCAGTGTGGGAGCAACAGACATCTGGGACTCAAGATACAAAAATATCTGACACAGTATAAAGAATCACATTTCTTTCCTTTCTATTGAGTTTCCATGGAAATTTTTACTAATTAATTCCTAGCCTATCCATTTCAGACTGTGCTTTCTTACACTTACCAGAACACTGAAAATAATTAAAGATGAGAGGGAGAGGGAAAGAAAAGCATTGGTAAGAGTGATTAGGGTTAAATCAAGTCCAGAGGGAAGACATTGTGTGAAGTTCAATCATATGAAGAGTTTATCAGAATTCTATTGATTTTGACATTTTTAGATTACTTATTTCTTATTTCTCAGACTTTGAGGAATTGTATAATTTATTTTTGCTGTTTTATAAGTCTCCTTAAGATATATATTTTATTTCTTATTTTTCCATTACTTATTTTTGAAGGCTTTTCAATGGGACATACTTAACTTTATAAGATTTCTTAATTTACCTAAATACAGTTTTATAAACCACAAAAAAATAAATCTTGATCATATCAAATTACTATGTAGGAAGCAAATACTTAGACACCTCACCTAACTGGGGCTTTTATGGGCCTTCAAAATCTGACCTCCATTCTTATGTCTTTAGCAATTCACTTGCAGAAAAAACTTACTATCTGTTTGAAGAGGCAGATATAAACACAAACAGAAAATAAAGTGAGAATAATTTTTAAACTTAGATTGACTAAGAAGAAGAGGCCATATTTGAACTGGGCTTTAAAAGTTGACTAAAATTTCAATAAATCTTGGTAGGTGAATATTATCCCAAGTGAAAGTAACAACATGGACAAATTTTTGTATGATATTTTGGCAAGATATAAAGTGTCCTGGTCTGATTAATTTTCAGGGTGGTTTTGGAGGGGAGGTAAAGAGAAGTATTACTTAAGGTCAGTCATAAAGAGTATTGAAAACATGCTCCAACATTATTCTGTTTCCAGAAAAATCATCAAATATCTGGAGTGAAGAGAATAATAAGACTAGATCAGTCTTTTAGTTTTTTTCCTTAAGCACTAACACCTTTTAAAAGACTATACAGTTTATTTATTTACTCTGCTTATTAATTATTAGCTGTCTTTTTACCCACAAGAACAGGGGCCTCTCATGCTAACCACACTTCAGGGAGAAGCCTGCATTGAACTGTCTGCCTGACCTGTGAGCTGTGTTCCTGCCACTTGAGTCAGAGCTTATAAAAGAGTTCCTGAATCTTATTTCAATCAACGGAACTGAAACTTTCTCCCATCCAACTGGAGCTGCATAACTATATCCTCATCAGTCTCTTCACTGACCAGTCAGACTGGCTTCATTCTGACCAATCAGAACAATACATCACTGCAATTGTCTCCCTGGAGTAAAGCAAAGCAGACCGGACCAGCACAGGACAAAACAGACTGGCCCAGTGAGGAGGAGACCAGAGCTGTCCGGAGGCAAAGGGGCCCAGAGCCACCTCATAGCCATGCCATGGCTGTGCTGTATCACTATTGAACTGTTTTGACTGTTTTGCACTGCATAAAGTTTTCCTCTTCACCACATCTGAAACTGGGGATTCCTGTTGGCATTCAATTGGCATCAACCATCATTGGTTAACAAGAGATAAAAGAGAGCTCTTCAAGGAGATCAGTCCAGGGCAGACAAACAAGAAAACATGCAGTTAAAAGGCATTACTATAAGTGCTTAAAATAAAATTGAGGATAATTGCAACGATTTGGGGGAACTTAGAAGAGAGAACTATAGTCCCCAGGTAGAGGATGTGGTAATTGCTGAGATGCCTTCTTTAAATGATAACAGTTAGTAGTTCCTAGAACATACAGGATTATTTTCTACCTCAGGAAATTTTCACATACCATTTTTTTTTTTTTTCTGCCTGGGTTCCTGTTTTGTCCATATTCTTCACAACAGTTTCCTTCACATTATTCACGTCAATGCTTAAATCTCACCCGTAAATAAGTCCTGACTCTTTCATGAATAATGGTATAGAAACCAATGACAAAGTAATTAAGTAATGTAGAAGTAATTTATTGGCCCCACACTGAAATGTGCAGAGGTGACTATGGCTTTAGTCAGAACTGAATTTGATATTGAGGACTCTAATTTTCCTTTGTTTCTCAGACAAATTTTCTCTAAGTTGTAAATATGACTGCAGCTTACTTCTTACGAGCTTTAACAACTCCACACAGATGGGAACTTCTTTCGTGTTGGAGTATCAGGTTCTGATCGTCCTCACTTGGGTTATGGGCTCATCCTCACACCAATTACTGTTACTGGAGAAAGGAACCACAATTTTATCTCTACAGGCTCTTTGGACAACAGTCCATCCAAAACGTCTCAGTAAGGAAAATGAACAGCTTGCAGATTATTGAGATGCAGGCTAGATGGACCAAAACAACTGAAGTCCTCTAAATTGCTCAGAGGTATTTTTCCTGATACCCCCATTCTTTAATTTACTATCTAACCCCTTTGTGACTTGTATCACTGACTCTGATTTGGGATTATTTCTCTGATCTATGTTTCCTGAGCTAGAATGTAAGCTCCATGGCGGAGAGGACACTCACTTCTTTGTGCGCTATTTCATCTCCAGGACATAGGGTAATGTGCGCCACATGGAAACAGTCAATAAATAATTTGCTAAAAGGAATAAATAAACTTAGCTGCAATCAATAACTGTGAAAGATAATATTCCGATATTTATGAGGCAATGGTGATATTCAATATTATGTTCTTATTTTTTTCTAATTCAAGAGAATACTGAACATTGGCTTTTTGGTTCTCTTTTTTTGAGAAACTGTTGTCAGCTACACCATACTTACAGCTAAGCAAATCTATGAATCTCACTATAAACTTAAATAAAATCGTTGGGCTGATCTAAATTCACAAATTTAAATTTTATTTATTTATTCATTTATTTATTAAAGATTTTATTTATTATTTTTAGAGAGAGGGGAAGGGAGAGAGGGAGAAAGACATCAATATATGGTTGCCTTTCACCTGACTCCAGCCACAGATCTGACTGGAGACCTGGCTTGCACCCTGGTTATGTGCCCTGGCTGAGGAATTGAACCAGCAACCTTAGGGTTCACAGGCTGGCACCTTATCCACTGTGCCTCCAGCCAGGGCCCTCTTTTTTTTTTTTTTTTTTTTTAATTACTACACCTTGCCTTTTACATGTATGGATTATAAATATATTTTTGTGTGTTATCTTAGGCACTCTAGTTACTTCTGTACCAGCCTTTATTTTCTTGTCTGTAACACTGAGTCTTAATAATTACCTCATAGAGTATCGTGAAGATTAAATGAGATAATGTGTTTTTAAAAACTAATACAATGCTTTGCAATAGTAAGAATTTTTAAATGGTCACTATAATTGTCATTGTCTCTTACTTTTTAGTATAGAATGTTTTTAAGGCAGAATTCATGTCAACCACCATAGAGGTGGCTGGATTCTCTTAGAAGCTGTCTCTTATATGAAATTACTTTTGACAGGTATAGTATACACACACACACACTATATAAGTATATAAAGTTCTTAGTACATCCCTTTATCTTTAGGTTAGTAGTTTCTTTCTTTTTTCTAAAAGTCATATTGCAGAGGCCATAGCGACTAAAGAGAAAAAAGAAAAAATAGTTGGGGCCATTTTCTCATAAAGTATCAGGACTCAAGGCAGGTATTATTGGAGAAACCCTGGTTCCCCTCACCAAAGCAGTAAAGAATTATGGATCAGTGTGCACCCAAAATTTATTAATGAATGAGAGAACAAAAACAAGGGTGGTCAAAGGCTAGGGTGGCAAGCTTGCCCTAGTGTGGCCAGAGGCCTGGGGCCAGAGATCAGGTGGAGGTTAGGGACACCAAGAGAGCAAGTTCTTTGTTCTGAGGGCTTACATAGTTGGCAGGATGAGAGGGTAGAAGTTACATATTAATTGACAGGTAAAGGTGGTGCTAGTTTTCCAGGACTGGGTGAATGGGTATCCAAAGGTGTTTATGGGCTTCTTTCTCTAGGCACTATGGGCCCTTTCCCGCCTTTCAGGCCTTGGGATGTAAACACAAAGGCTTTCCGTTGGGACCCCCTGAGTCAAGGCACGGCTGGACTCAGGGCTTCGAGGTGGGCTGATGGCCACAAGGTCAACTGCTTGGCTGAGAAGAGTTCCAAAGATTACAAAGTTCCACCTCATGTTTAGAAAACAAGCTGACCTTCAGCAAGAGTAAATAGCAGCTGTGTAATGAAAGACATAACATAAGTAGTATGCTTCAGGAGTGGCAATAATTAGTTACTGAGAAATGAACAGATGTCTTGTGAGAAGGAGTACTTTCAGCAAAAATAGTTTCACTAGGAGATAGGCTTGAATCCTTGAAAAATTGCATAACCCAAAACATGTTTATTTGGAAAAACCTATATAAGTTTTGTGTGAATAATAAAGTGGCGCTGTCACCACAAGTGGCAGTTCTCCTGACCCCAGCTTTTTTGGGTCTGTCTTTTCATTATAAATCCTACCCCGTCTATCATTCCTCTGGCCCGGCAGGACCGCGGCAGCTTTCCTTCCCAGACAATGGAAAGGACACATCCAGTTTCAAGGACTTTCCTCTTCCTGTGCTAATACAGTGTTTCTTGTGATTTTTGAAACACCTGGCAATATCAGACCAGGCCCAGGACTGCTGGGTTAGCAGGTGACACATGCCTTTCTCTGCTTCGAGCCTCGTATGACACCTGGGCCTCGTGAGCTCACTGATGTTCATGTCTTTGGTAGAATGATGGACGGAAGAAATGCCAGGGGTTAAACTGTTTTCCAGGAACCATTCTAAAGTCATTCTTTTCAGCTGGCTTATGAGATAATTTCCAGGGTTATTGTAGGTCAATATACATGCAAAGTAATCTAAAATGTACCAAGTAAAAAATTTAGAAACAGTTATTTTCAGCAGCAGAGACAGTCTGAAATGTCCATATCTGCTTGATGGAAGCTTTCTTTTCAGCAGGTCCACTCCTTCAGCTGAGCCAGGTGCTCTCATATTCTTTTTTATTTATTTAACTTTCTAAAAGATTTGATTTATTATTTTTAGAGAGAGGGGAAGGGAGAAAAGCAGAGAAGGAGAGAAGCATCAATGTATGGTTGCCTTTCACCTGCCTCCAGCTACGGACCTGGCTGGAGACCTGGCTGGAGACCTGGCTTGCAACCTGGTTATGTGCCCTGACTGGGACGTGAACCAGCGACCTTTGGGTTCACAGGCCAATGCCCTATCCACTGTGACACCAGCCAGGGCGCTCTTGTATTCTTGCTCCTAGAATCATGACTTAAATTTGCCCTTCTAGAACTTTCCGAGTGAAGATATTAGAAGCAAAGCCCTGGCTGGTGGTGCAATGGATAAGGCGCCAGCCTGAGAACCCAGAGGTCACTGGTTTGATTCCCCAGCCATGGCACATAATTAGGTTGCAAGCCAGATCCGTGGCTGGAGGCAGATGAAGGGCAACCATACATTGATGTTTATCTCCCTCTCTGCTTCCCTCCCTTCCCCTCTCTCTAAAATAAATAAAATATTTTTTTTAAAAAAAAGATATTAGAAGTAGAAACCAAATGGAAGGGGGGTAGCTCAGCCAGTGAAAGACTGTAGGGACTTTTTGTTTAAATTATAGTTGTCATACATTATTATATTAGTTCCAAGTATACTGGACTTGAGAAGATGGTCACTTTGTCATGTGAATGGGGGAACCCTCTTTTGCAGGAATAACTTTGAGGAATGTCAAAGCCTGGGAAGGGGAAAGATAACTGGAACCAATAAGCCAGAGAGAAGTAAGTATTATGGAAAGCCTGGGTTCAGAGCTAAGAATTGCAGGACAAAGATGACAATCAGAGAAATAGGTTAAGGTGTTCCAGTCTATTTCTTGGAACAGGTTTCATTGTTTTGTTACTTCCTTTTATGTGTAATCCATAGTGATATGTGTACATGTGTGTGTAAAAGGGGTGTAGGAGGATGTTGATATGTGGGTGTATGCATAAAAAGAACCACAAATGAGACAAACACTTTTCCCAGCAATAACCAAATAGAGTAAATCAGACTGGTGTAAACAGAGAGCCATTTCTATTTTTCTAAACTTTTTTTAAAGATTTTATTTATGTATTTTTAGAGAGAGGGGAAGAGAAGGAGGTAGGGAGGGAGAGGGACAATGATTTGCAAGACAGACATTCATCTGTTGCTTCTCAAAGGCCCCCACTGGGGACCTAGTAGCAATCCAGGCATGCCCCAACTGGGAATTGAACTGATGACCTTTTGTTTTGTAGGACAACACCCAAAACACTAAGCCATACCGGACAGGGTATCTCATTTATTAAGATCCTAATATTGGTATTATGTACTTGTGGGCTTTTCCAAATTTTATGGATTTCCATTTTACTTTTTATTTATTTACCTTTTTCTTTATTTCTTTCTCCATGCTTGCTTACTTTACTACTCATGCCTGAGTGTTTGACATATTTTTCAGGGATAAATTTCATTATATGTTTTCACCTGGCCCATTGTTCACTCATACTATGGTTTATTTTTCAATTTACCTGTTGTCTCATTTTATTTTGTTCTCATGTTTATCCCTATGTTGATTTCCTGTTCACCCTAGATGCTGGTTTCAGCCTGTAAGGTTTACCGAAGTGATGACTCACTTCCTGGATTGTGGGACAGGGGTGGGTGGATTTTTCACCCTGCAGTGGGCAGCTCAAAGAAGTCAAGACACAGTATGTCTAGTCCCTGAAGGGGAAGGAGCCAGGAAGTGCTGAAGGGAGTAACTGCCTCCTCAAATCTTTGGCTCTTAAATAATTTTATCCAAATCCAGGCCTTGCTGATTGTTTTAATTGTGCGCTGATCTCTTACCTGACTTCTCTGTCACCACTTTTTCCAATTCATCTATCCATCACAGATAAGCCCCAATTGCAAAGCAAGTTATAGTGTGCCTCTCGATATATATATAAATATGGTGCTCCTTTAAATATTTATATACATGTACATATACATTTACATATACGTGGTTTGGCAAAAGTGGGTTTACAGTTGTGAATATGAAAAATGCAGAGTTTATTCTTGAATTATTGTTTGTTTTGTATTCTTTACCACATGAACAATTGTAAAACTTACTTTTGCCCCACTAGATATGAGGTCTGCGAGGAAAAAGTACAGCTATTGCTAATATAACAAGAATGGCTTTGCAACATTGATTGTAACCTGACAGCCATGGAGAGTGGACTGGAATGCACATGGGTGAACGACGATGATTTTTCCTGCACTAATCAGTGGGGGCGGTAGATGCCGTTGAATGAGCATGTGTGGCTGTCACATTCAAAATGACTGACTGAGCAGAGCAACCCATCTGCATCGGATTTTGTGTTAAACTTGAATATTCTTCCGCAGAAACTATCTGGATAATTCAGGCCTCAGCTATGGGCAACTGGTGATTGGAAGCTTCATCATGACAACACACCTGCTCATGCATCATGTCTTATGCAGAGTGTTTTGGCAAAACATCAAATCACCCAGGTGACTCAGCCCCCCTACAGCCCAGATTTGGCATTGTAAGACTTCTGGCTTTTCTCAAAAGTAAAATCACCTTGGAAAGGGAAGAGATTTCAGACTGTTGATGAGATTCAGGAAAATACAATGGGACAGCTGATGGCAATTGGGAGAACTGTGTGAGGTCCCAAGGTGCCTACTTCGAAGGGAACTGAAGCATCCATTGTCTTATGCATAATATTTCTTATATCTTGTATCTTCTTCAATAAATGTCTCTATTTTTCATATTACATGGCTGTGTAATATGTACACTCACATACACACATATGTATATATTCAAAGAACAAAATGTTCCATATGTTTTAAACAATATGCTTTGTTCTTTATTTGACTCAGCATTTAAAAACATAAGTAGGCTACAAATGAGTATAGGGCTTTAATTTACCTTTCTAGCAGAATGGAAATCAAATTTAAAGAGAATATAATAGCAGAATAAATTGTAAAACCTATCTCCCAGTGCCGGTATCCTCACAACACCAACCTCTATCGGCAGAGATTTATTTTGCTTTCACAAGGTTTTTGTTGTCATTAGGTCACGCCCAGTGTGGCATAAGCCTCCTGAAGCTCATTACTTTAAGCATGCTGACAAGTAATTGTGAAATTAATTGCACTCCTGTTTGAAATTTAGAGTAGGAACATTTTGTACCAGGTTGGGACAGCCTTAAGCAAACTCTGATGTATCTCTGACAGGAATAGATGACACCTGTTTACCATATTTAAAATTAGATGTGTATGTTCAGTACCATTCCATGTTACCTTTTAGTTTTTGATATAAGTTTTTTCATAAACATTGTAATACATTGTGTGAACACTAGGCCATTTGGATTTTAATGGATAAACATGAAAAAACAAACAAACAAACAAAACCTGTGTTTACTATAGTTCCAGTAATTACAAAGATCAGAAGATTGCAACTGGAAACAGTTGAGAAAGCAAATGATAAAAACTCAAGTGCTAAAGTCCACCAAGATTGATGCAAGTCTATTAGTAGCTCTATGACTGATTGTTTCACACCTTAGCTTTCTCAGCTATAAAATAGGATTATAAAGTATAAATAAGATCATGCACACATACTGAGCTTAATCCAGTGCCCAAATGTTAGGGTTGTTTTTTGTTTGTTTTACCACATAGATTATAGAGGCAAATTAAATATATAATAAATAGAAAACTTATTTGTTCATTCTGGGAGCCTGTTCTAGGCCCTCTATGATGTCAAGCATTGCTGAAAATTTGATGACAAGGCAGTTCCTGCCCCAGGTAGTTTGTGACTGATGTGGATGAAAGTCAGAAACAATTAGATTGCACTGCAATAGTGAGCTCCTTGAGCACAGAAGCCTTATATTTTCCTTTAACACACTACCTGGCACAGAATCCACTCTCCAAAAAGTATTTGTTATAAGAAAGAAGGGAAAGGAAGAGAAAGAGAGGAGAGGATGAGAACAACTATTAAAGAAATTTTTTTTTTTAACAGTAGTGGATGAACATTTAAAGTTGCCTAGGAAAGAAAGATGATATTTGCAAATGAGTTTTAAAAGATGAGGTGAAAAATGAAAGAAAATTATCCCAGCTCAAGTGAATAAACATAATGGTGTAAAATCTTAAAGTAATACAACAAAATTGAGGAAATGCTATTGAAATAGATTATGGATTCACAGGGTGAAAAGTAGAGTGATGATGTTGATGCAAAATTGTGAAGATCTTCCTGGTCAAGCTTAGACTTCATAGAAATAAGAGGGTCTTCTTTTAGACAACAGGCAACAATATAGATTAGTATATATGAATATATATATATATATATATATATATATATATATATATCAGAGGATTATTGAGTATTTTAATTATTAGCTGATGTTAGTCATGTGTCTACAGAAATTTTAAAAAGTTATCTCAAGAAACTCATTGTAAACTTGGGGAGACAGTAAAGAAAAAGCAGTGATAGCAAAGGAAATAACTATTCTGATATAGGTATGCATAGAATATTTTGGAAGGAAAAAAGGCCCAGAAGAAAGCCTGGGTTTACTATATATAGTATGTTTCCATAATCCACTCGGTAATGTTTTCCAAAGGAAACAGTATTATAAAGATGATACATGGTGCAAATCACGTATGTTAGTCCAAGAAAAGGCCATGTACAAAGGTCCCCTGAAGTAGGATAATGTTTAGAAATCTGCCCTGGCTAGTGTGACTCAGTTGGTTGAGTGCCAGCCTGTGAATCTAATAAGCACATTTAAAAATGTATTTTTCTTGTGCTGAATTGTACTCAATTGGAATTAATTGGAAACCCTTTAAACAGGTTGCAATTGAAGTAGTTTGAAAAAAGTTGAATTTCAGATACACCCTAGGAATGATACTGCTGGTTGTTTTGAATTATGATGACATTTTCAATAAATGCTTATCAAGACATGATGTATGGTTTAATAATTTAAATTCCGTGCATGTGCAAAATAAGGTAGAAATTAAAGTGCTCAAAGGAGGAGTTTTAATAGCAAATATATGCCATAGTGAGAGTTATTGTGTTCCATGTCTATGGATATATAACTCCACTTTCTGCAATTGGTTCTATTTAAAGAATCTTCATATGTGCAAGAATGAATCAGCAAAGGGCCAGGCCATCCCTGACATCTGATGTTATTTTTATATGTTTTTATTTGGTCCCATTTTATTTTGGTGACAAACTGGTGAATAATGCATAAAGTCCTCCAAAATGGATCTTTTATCCCTCTTACAACTGTTCCTGGTGGTTGAACTATTTAGAAACTAACTATTCCTTTATATATAAGTGGTTGCATCTTACCAATGATGTTGTTTATTATTTAGTATACTTTGGGGTTTTTCCCCTTTTCCAAATGAAACCATAATGTTTTCTGATTTGCCTTGGATAGGACAAGCAAACATTTTGCTATTTATATAGTCCCTTTCTAGGAAGCATTGACTTAATGCTATTCTTACAGTCTTCTCACACTCAGACTGCATCATCTTTCCACACTCTTTCTGTACCAGAGTACTCACTTATCTTGGCCACAGCTAATGAAAACCAGGAGTGGCTACCTACATCAAACTAGGCCATTTTATAAAGTAGTTAACAGGTTAAGAGGTAACCTAGATACAGAACTTGGCTCATTAGAAGCAAACTATATTAAAATATGACTGGCTGAACCAATTCAACTGCTTTGGGGCAGTTGAACTAGGAGGCCTACTGAGGCTGTTGGTAGTTGGTAATGAAAGCAGAAGCAGAAAGGCAACAGAGAAATACCAAGGCCAGGGAAGAAGTTATACACAGAGAAAAGGCTAGGGAACACTCTGTAGTTAGTCACAGCGGCAGCTGAAGTGAAAACAGTGTTTGAGGCCCATAGCCTTGAAATAGAGAGCCATGGAGAGGAGTAAGCAGTGAGTACCTGCTGGGAGGGTATGAGCAGGTAGTTTTTTATTGCTTGCACTCTAGTGCCTATTTTGAATGACCTCTCAACGTTTCATAATACTGTCTCCATAGCGCTTTGTTCACTGCTTAGTCCACAAATACTTACCAAGTGCCCATGTGCCAAGTGCAAGTGCATATTCTAAGCAGAGGATTTGTTAATGAACAGGAGCTCTTACCATTATGGAATTTATATTTCTGTGGCCAAGATTTTTTTTTGGAATTTATGTGTAATATTTTACACATAAATATATACAGCCTTTTTATGGCTGTATAGTATGCTATTGCATATACATACCACATCATCTTTAGCCAATTCTGTATTGATGGGCACTTAGGTGGTTTTCATACCTTGCCTACAGGAGATAACACTTTAATGAATATAAGAAAGCATATATCTTTTTGAATTAGTGTTTTGGCTTTCCATACCTGTATAATAAACCTCTATCACCTGAAGGAAGGAATACAAGTGTGCCTTTGTTTCTTGTAGTCTGAGGCTGTAATTAATGAAAATGCTTTCTATTTCATTTCACAGACATTATTTTAAAGTTTTTTTCTCTTTTTAAAGTTTATTTATTATTTCCAGAGAGAGGGGAAGGACGAAAGTCAGAGACCGAGAGAAACACTAGTGTATGGTTGTTTTTCACCTGCCTCCAGCTACGGACCTGACTGGAGACCTGGCTTGCAACCTGGTTGTGTGCCCTGACTGGGAATCAAACCAACAACTTTTGAGTTTGCAGGCTGACACCTATCCACTGCACCAGCAGTCAGGGCTTTAAAGTTTTTTCTTTTTCACAAGTATCAGTTCAGTAAATTTGTATGACTATTATAAAAGATCTAGATTCTACAAAATAAGAAATGAAGGCAAAAAATATTTCTTTTAATTATCTAAATTGGATGATGGTAACAGTACCATCTACTACTCATGGATGGTACAACCAAATTTTCAATTCAGGTAGACTGTTTGGCTCTTACATTCATGTTTTCCACCACTTTTCTCTGCTGCCTATTATGACACTTGGAGAATTCCCTTTGTGTTCTGTGTAATTAGTAGTTCTCATCTTGCATCTCCTAGTTAACTTTCCTTTCTTTGAGGTGAGGTTTCTACTCAGTCTTTAATAAGTATCATCAGCTAAGGGACTATAAATATAGTGGGATGATGAAGTGATAATGCTACTGGTTACATTATCAATTGTATCGGAAGGTAATAATTATGCTTCCTTGACACCTTTATAGAATTATTATAGAATCACATATTACCGTATACAGTATCATCATGGTGAATCACAGTAATTCTCAGAGGGTATATGTACATATTAACATATCTTTTACATGCCATAAACTTTGAGTCACAGGAGTGAATTGGCATAACACAACTAGCCTCCAGGTACTACAGTAATTCTTCTGAAAGATGATTTACATTGTTATGTATTATTGTTTAAAAGTTTTCCATATTATTCTTATCTTCCTACATGGTAAATATGGGTTTAGATGCAATTTTCTTTGCACCTTCTTTATGTTGTTTTATTATGTGGAAGTGTGCAAAATGGCTGAATATCAGTAGAAACTTGAAATCATATACAACATCCAGTTGACCTTACTCTGCCTTCTCAATTGACAAAAGTGGTAGACAATAAACACGAAGTATTCTGTTCACACTAAATTACATACAAGTATGTTTTAAATGTGATCTATCTTCTCATTTTTGTTTTAACTTATTGAGTTTTGACATAATTCATCAAGATCCCAAAATCTACCACAGATGTTTTTGATATTTACACAGTAGCCCCACCAGAGCAATGTTTGCTAAAAATCAAAGTTGAACTTATCCCGTTGAAATTCACTAGTGCAAAAGGATTAAAGTGTTCAAAATGCTGCAGATGTTTTTAAAATTTATTCCCTGAGGTATGAACCTGTTACCAAGGAAACAGTCTGCAAATGTTAGTAAATCTCTCACTTGTTTTTTTCATGTCCCTAAAGTTTGCACGTACAATAAACCTAGTTAGTAGTGTTGCTTGCAGCTTCCATCTCTGTTATATTTATAAATAAATATGTTACAGCCTCACAAAGAACTAAGTAGAATTGCCTGGGAGAAAATTCTTCTGATTTTCTTTCTTTTTGTCCCCACCTTTGTATTTTCTTCCCCATTGCTCATTTTCACCCAGCCCTTGCCCACTCTCCCCTGACCTTTACCACATTGTTGTCTGTGGCCATGGTCTATGAGTATACCTTGTTCTTCGGCTAATCTTTTCACCTTCTCTCCGGTCCTCCACCCTTACCTCCCCTCTGAGCTCTGTCCATCTGTTCTAGGTATCCATGCTTCTGGTTCTGTTTTGTTCATCAGTTTATTTTGTTCATTAAATTCCACACGTAAGTGAAATCACATTGTATTTGTTTGTCTTTCTCTGACTTATTTCGCTTAGCATAATAATCTCAGTGAGAAAACTTAAGTGAGGATAACATTGATTAGAAATAGTTTCATTGATTTTAAAAATCTAGAATGATGGGGTAGAAGGGAATTTGGAGAAAAGTAAACAGAAAAACAAGTTCACTCATTGTAATGGTAACAATATTTAGGCTAACCAATAATAAATAATCTGAATAATTGTGGATTTGAAATGTTGATAATATTGAGATTAACAGATTAGAGATCAGAGCTAGTTTGCCTTACAAAATTATCATTTTCTGAGACAACTAAAAGAGCATTTTATATATTTATATTATCTTCTTAATTGTTTACTATAAAAACTTACTATTACACTGTGATCCCAACTCTTCTCCACTCGCAACTTTCCAACTTCAAAGCATGAATGTGGCCATAAATTATAAATGTAAGGGGTATCTTTTATACCAAAATGTATTATTTATCTATTTTGAAAAGGTAATTTAACTCCATTTAATGCAGAGAATCATAAAAACAAGGCAAATAAATATGACATAAACTAGATTACTACTTATATCCCAGTAGAATATTTATATTTAATTTTTTAAGGAAATTTAAAAAACATTTTCAATTACAGTCAACATTCAATATTATATTAGTTTCAGGTGTACAGCATAGTGATTAGACATCTATATAACTTACAAAGTGATCTCCTTGAGAAGTCTAATACCCACCTGGCACCATATATAATTATTACAATATTGTTGACTATATTCCCTATGCTCTGTACTTTTGTACCAGGACTATTTTGTAATTGTTAACTTGTACTTCTTAATACCTTCACCTATTTCATCCACCCCAACCCCCCTCCCAACTGATGGCCATCAGTTTATTCTCTGTAGCTATTAGTCTGTTTCAGTTTTGTTTATTTGGTTCTTTAGATTCTGCATATAAGTGAAATGATATAGTATTTGTCTTTTTCTTTTTGACTTATTTCACTTAGCATAAGATCCTCTAGGTCCCTCTGTGCTATCACAAATGCTAAGATTTCAGCCTTTTTATGGCTGTATAGTATGCTATTGCATATACATACCACATCATCTTTAGCCAATTCTGTATTAATGGACACTTAGGTTGTTTTCATACCTTGCCTACAGGAGATAACACTTTAATGAATATAAGAAAGCATATATCTTTTTGAATTAGTGTTTCGGCTTTCTTCAAATAGATACCCAGAAGTGGAATTTCTGGGTCTTTAATACATTGTTGACCGGCAATTTTATAGCAAAAGCTAATGCAAGTGCAAGTACGAGTTAACTCATTATTGGTCAATAGCATTTGAGCTTAAAAACATTAATTTTTTCATGACCAGTCAGTAATGTGTTACAGAACTTTTTAAGAAAGCTAGACTGTGAGCATACTGACAATCCATCATATGCTTCAGTCTCTACAATAAAAAACATTTGGTGATTTTCTGTTTCCTTAATTTACTTACAAACTAGCCATGTATTGATTGATCATTTATTTAAATAGTGTTTCTTAATGTGATGTTGTGGTTACAAAAATAAGATCCCTATTCTAAAAGTATGGTTCTGATTTGTACATGTAATCAGAAAAATAATAGTCATATGGTATTAGTAATTTAAATTAGGGAAAGCAGCCCTGGCTGGTGGCTTAGTGGATCAGTGTGGGCCTGTGAACCCAAAGGTCGCTGGTTTGATTCCCAGCCAGGGCACATAGCCAGGTTGCAAACCAGATTTCCAGTCAGGTCCGTAGCTGGAGGCAGGTGAAAGGTAACCATACATTGATGCTTCTCTCCCTTTCTTCCTCCCTTCCTGCCCTACTCTCTAAAAATAATGACTAAAATCTTATATAAGTAAATAAATAAATAAGGGAAAGTACATGAGCTAGTCTTGCTGTATACAAAGAACAGCTTACTATGGTTTTGCATGTGGAGTGACATTTACTAGGATGAGGGAAAGGTCTGGGTGACTAAACAGGTCTTATACTAGCTAGAAAGTTACAACTTTCAGTATTTATAACAAAGCAAAATCCACACAGTTTTGGATTCAAACACTCTTTTTTTCACTAAAGATTACTGGATAAAATTAATCTGGCTCAGAGTAACCAGACTACTGCTAGGCTACCCCCAGGGTTTGTTTATATTGCTGTTGGATGGCCCAAAGTCTCATTAATGCCTGCTGAGCAAGGACCCTGAAGCTATTCATCTCTTCTAAATTGTAAAACCTGATGATGAAATAGGGCAGGTATGAATTAAAAGAGACAAAGGAATACAACATACTTTTCTTGGAACACTTCAATGAAACTTAACCTAACTTTATTGTAGTAGTTTCTAACTTGTCAGAGTCATTTAACAATTATTTTACTGATTGAAAACTCCTGTGATTTATTTCAATCATAATGATTATTTGATGTAATTTGCTTGTTTTTCAGGTTTTGAAAATGTCTGCTAATCAGAGTTCATAAACTGCAACAATGTCTTAAAGGGCTTATATTATTAATATAAATATATAGAAAATTAAAGTAAACTTAGTTTTAACTTTTATACTGAACATCAAACAGGCAATAAATTGTTATAAATTCACTGAAGAATTATACTAAAAGAAAGATATAAGGGTGAATAATCAAGAGCACAGAGGCACACAAATTACCTTTTAAACATTAGTTCAATTTACATAATTTTATGTTCATTTTTTCCAATTCATGGGCCCCTATAATTTTAGCAGACTCATCATTATCTTTCAAGGTTGATGCCAACTCCTATATTTTTCACTTATTCTGAAGATGAAAGAGTACATTAATTATTTATACATTTATACATTTCACCATAAATTTGACCATGTATAATAGTTGATTTATAATATATTTTATTTTTCTTTGGAATGACATAGAGCATCTGTGCACAGATGCTCTATGTCATGCATGAGATGCAAGTTTTAAATGTTATATATGAAATAATTATTTTTATTATTTGAATAGGAATTAAAATTAGGAATGAAAACATTTTTAAAGATTTTATTTATTATTTTTAGAGAGAGGGGAAGGGAGAGAGGCAGAGAGGGAGAGAAACTTCAATTTATGGTTGCCTTTCACCTGCCTTCAGCTAAGGACCTGTCTGGAGACCTGGCTTGCAACCTGGTTATGTGCCCTGGCTGGGAATTGAACCAGCAACCTTTGGGTTCCCAGGCCGGCACCTTATCCACTGTGCTACCAGCCAGGGCAAGAATGAAATTTAGCCATATACTGAAAGCCAAAAGAAATAGTAAAACACCTAAACTAACAAAGTTTTGGTTTGTGGTTTAAATAACACAATTAAGACATTATTGCTAATTTGAATACATAGATTTTAAACCATAATGTTGAAATAGGCAAACAAGATGATGGATGTTTAGGCTACAACTTAGTCATCTTTTTCTTTTTTTGACTTTTAACTTTAATTAATATCTGGCTTTTAATTTTTTAAATTTTTTTATTGTTGGTATATTAGATTCATCTCATTTTTCCCCCTCTGCTATGCCCTTCCCCACCCTCCCCATCTCCCCCCGAGTCAATCCCACATGTTGCCCTTGTCCATAGGTCATCCATGCTAGTTCCTTGACTAAACTGTTCCCCTTCTTTGCCTCCTTCCTCCCCCTTCCTTCTCTCCCTCTCCTCTGCACACTGAGAGTGTGTTCCTTGTATTCATGTCTCTTTTTCTGTTTTGTTTGTTTGTTTGTTTATTAGTCTCCTGTATTAAGAGAGAACATGTGGTATTTAATTTTTCCTTCCTGGTTTATTTCACTAAACATGATACTCCCCAGTTCCATCCATGCTATTGCAAATGGTAGGATATCTTTCTTTCTGCTACATAGAATTCCATTGTGTAAATGTACCAAAGTTTTTTGATCCATTCATCCACTAAAGGGAACTTAGGTTGTTTCCATCACTTGGCTATTGTAAATAGCGCTGCTATGAATATAGGGGTGCATAGGTTCTTCTAAATTGGTGTTTCAGGATTCTTTGGGTATATTCCTAGCAGTGGAATCACTGGGTCATAAGGCAGTTCTATTCTTAGTTTTTTGAAGAAATTCTATACTTCCATAGTGGCTGCTCCAGCTGGCATTCCTACCAGCAGTGCACCAGTAATGGTTTGGAAAACAACATGGATATCCCTAGCAGACTTTCTTCTATAACAATGAAATTTCTATTTCTATTTCACACCCTTTACTCATTTTAACTTTAGATTTCTTTCATGATATAATTTGCTGAACTTTGTAGTAAAGTTGTCACTCCATGAAGAGGTTAATATTTATCTTATAACTTCTGACCTCAGCAAACCAGGGCCCTGGTTCCTTCATTTAAAGATCAAGACAAGGACCAACTGAGAGTGGATGGAGCTCTTGCTTTAACAGGTCCTAGGATCAAGAGTGTTGAGCAAGTGGCCTTATGTGTATATTTAGGTTCCATTTCGTTACTTGTAAAATAAGTTTTGAGTAAGTTTTCTCTTAAAACTCTATAAAATGCTGTTGCAGAGTAGGATTATATTGACTTGGACCTTGTTTCACTTTCATACACTCTTTGCCACAATATTTATTTTTTATTATTGTTCATAATTATTAGTGAAAGTAGCCTCATCATTCTGGGTGACATTTACAGTTCCCAAACCAATAAGAGGGAGACATCTTGTGGTTTAGGCTCAGAGTGACTTACATTTATAACAGGACGTATAATTTTTGAAAGAATAATAAATAGCCTTACATGTGTCATAAATGTTTAACTTTCAGATAATTTTAAACTTACAGATAATTTGAGAACAACTCTAGTTATTGGTATGAGGAATTTTTCTTTAGACAATTATGGGCACTTGTCTGAAACTAAAGGTGTACAACACATAGCATATTATTGTTTGTGAGCTCTTTCGGATTTAATGAAAATCTTTCAGTATGTACTGAGATAATAGTTGTAATACTTACTGAGGACACCAAAGGTTAGGCCATCTCAGGAAATAGAGGACAGAGTAATGATAATAGACAACTGCATATTGCCTTTTATATTCTGTATTTATGTTTCCGAGTCATAAGAATCAAACCTTTTCATCAGCAATTTAAACATGCTAACAATGACATGAGAGCTCATCATATACTATTGCATGAGAATACAATATATTGCAAAGCCGAGGATGGGAGAAGAACTGAGCCTCTGAGCAGCATTCCCAGCTTCCTCTCTTCTCTCCACAGCTCGCTCTCACGGCCTGCCCATCCTGCCACCTGCTCGCCCCCCAGAACATCTTCCACCATGGCCACCTCCACAAGTTCCCACCTGGACAAAGGCATTAAGCAGCTGTACTTGTCCCTGCCTCAGGGTTATAAAGTCCAAGCTATGTATATCTGGATTGACGGTACTGGAAGGACTGCGATGCAAGACCCGGGCCCTGGACAGTGAGCCCAAGTGCATAGAAGAGTTGCTGGAGTGGAATTTTGATGGCTCTAGTACTCTACAATCTGAAGGCTCTAACAGTGACATGTGTCTAGTTCCTGCTGCCATGTTTCGGGATTCTTTCCGCAAGGACCCCAACAAGCTGGTGTTCTGTGAAGTCTTAAAATACAACCAAAAGCCTGCAGAGACCAATTTAAGGCACACCTTTAAATGGATAATGGATAGGGTGAGCAATCAGCACCCCTGGTTTGGAATGGAGCAGGAATATACTCTCATGGGCACAGATAGACATCCTTTTGGTTGACCTTCTAATGGCTTCCCTGGGCCCCAAGGTCCCTACTACTGCAGTGTTGGAGCAGACAAAGCCTAAGGCAGGGACATTGTGGAGCTCACTACCGGGCCTGCCTGTATGCTGGCATCAAGATCGCAGGGACAAATGCTGAGGTTATGCCCTCCCAGTGGGAATTCCAGATAGGACCCTGTGAAGGAATTGAGATGGGAAATCACCTCTGGGTGGCCCGGTTCATCTTGCACAGAGTGTGTGAAGACTTTGGAGTGATAGCAACCTTTGATCCCAAGCCAATTCCTGGGAACTGGAACGGTGCAGGCTGCCACACCAACTTCATTCAGCACCAAGGCCACACGAGAGGAAAAGGGCCTGAGCTACATTGAAGAATACATCGAGAGGCTGAGCAAGCGACACCAGTGCTACATCCGAGCCTACGATCCCAAGGGGAGCTGGAACAATGCCCGGCGCCTAACTGGATTCAACAAAACTTCCAACATCAACGACTTTTCTGCCGGCGTGGCTAGCTGCAGCGCTGGCATCCACATTCCCAGGGCTGTGGGCCAGGAGAAGGGTTACTTTAAAGACCAACGCCCCTCCCAGAGGCATATGAAAGAATGCTCAACATCGCTAGTCATCAGAGAGATGTAAATTAAAACTACATTAAGATACCACCTCACACCTGTCAGAATGGCAATCATCAGCAAATCAACAAACAACAAGTGTTGGCGAGGATGCGGGGCAAAGGGAACCCTCATACACTGTTGGTGGGAATGCAGGCTGGTGCAGCCACTGTGGAAAACAGTATGGGGTTTCCTTAAAAAACTAAAAATGGAACTGCCTTTTGA
>PVIW01014256.1:0-24176 GCA_004026585.1 Noctilio leporinus | reverse complement strand
CTCAGACAAGGGTCTGATCTCCAAAATATATAAAGAACTAATGCGACTCAACACCAGGGAGACAGACAGCCCAATTAAAAAATGGGCAAAGGACCTGAACAGACAACTCACTGAAGAAGATATACAAAGGGCCCAGAGGCATATGAAAGAATGCTCAACATCACTAGTCATCAGAGAGGTGCAAATTAAAACCACAATAAGATACCACCTCACACCTGTCAGAATGGCAATCATCAACCAATCAACAAACAACAAGTGTTGGCGAGGATGTGGGGCAAAGGGAACCCTGGCGCACTGTTGGTGGGAATGCAGGCTGGTACAGCCACTGTGGAAAACAGTATGGGGTTTCCTTAAAAAACTAAAAATGGAACTGCATTTTAATCCAGCAATTCCACTACTTGGACTATACCCAAAGAATTCTAAAACACCAATTCATAAGAACCTACGTACACCTATGTTCATAGTAGCACTATTTACAATAGCCAAGTGCTAGAAGCAGCCTAAGTGCCCATCAGTGGATGATTGGATCAATAAACTTTGGTACATTTACACAATGGAATACTACACAGCACAAAGAAAGAAGAAACTTCTAACCTTTGCAACAACTTGGGTGGAGCTATAAAGTATTATGCTTAGTGAAATAAGCCAGTCAGTGAAGGACAAATACCATATGATCTGACCCATTACAGGACAATAATGAACAAAACAAACAACAAGCAAAAGAGAACCAGATATATGAATACAGTGAGTAGGCATTCAGTGGGCAGGGGGAAGGGTGTTGGGGGGTGGGGGTAGGAAGAGGCTATGAAGGGGAGCAGTTTAGACAAGAATCTAGTATGGAAGAACCATGGACATGGACAACATGGGGGATTGACTTTTTGGGGGAGTGGGTGGGTAGGGAAGAGAACAGAGGGGAGCAAAAGGGAATGGATGTAATACAACAACAATTAAATTAGCTTAAAAAAAGATAGGAAAGTTTTCTGTCATTACTTTTTTAAAACAGCTTTTCTATCCCTTGCTCCTCCATTTTCTTCTGGTGTCCCAGAAATGTTATTACATTTCATGTTTTCCTGCAGCTCTCTTAAAACCTCTTCATTCTTTTTCAGTCTTTTTTTTACTTTGTTGCAGTGCCTGGGATTTTTTTTTTTTTTTTTTCCTATGCTGACCTCCAGCTCAATGATGCAATCATCTGCTCTCTCTAGCCTGCTTTTAATTCTTTCTACTGTGTTCTTCAATTCAGAAATGGTACTCTTCATTTCCTCCTGGCTCTTATTGATGGTTTCTATGTCCTTTTTAATGCTGGTGTAGTTCTCAGTAACTCCCTTGTAGCTTCCCTGGAGTTGTTTGTAGTTCCCTTGCAGTTGTTTGTGGTTTTCTTTGAACTCACTGACATCATTGAGCTCCTCTATAATTATTATTTTATATTCCATGTCTGAGAATGTGCTTTCCTGTATTTCATTTTGCACTCTTCCTGGGGTTTCCCCCTCCATTTGCTAAGGGTTTATTTCTTTGTCTCCCCATTTTAGGTGACTCTTGTTTGTTTCTGCTTCTTAGATTTGTCTGCTTTGACTTTCTGTCTTACTTGTGTGACCTTCTGTAGTGTAGAGGCCCAGTCTGGGCCTAGTCAGCCAGTTGGAGACTACCAGAGATCTACTGTCTTTGTCTGTCTCCTTTAATTGATAGTCCAATCAAACTCTTGCTACCTGAGGTCAAGTTTAGGCATTGCTGGGTGGGGCAGATTAATTCCTATGGGTGGGGCTATGGCTTCCCCTCAGGCTCCTGCCCTTTGGAGTAGAGTGGTCTGCTAGCTATATGGGTGATGGGTCTGCACTGGACTTACAGGCTGCTCCCTCAACTCTTCCCCTAAAGCCACTGACCCAGATCCTCCTTAAGTGTCTCCAGCCCACTCTGCCCTCCCTCTGCTGGACCTCATTGTAAGTGGCTGCCAGTGTACTTTCATGAGTGGTCCCTTTAAGAATTCAGTCTCTCTGTCAAGCTGGCTAAACCTGATGGCTTTTTGCTTTTCACAGCTAGGTTCTGTTTTACTCTCAGCTGTGTTGCTGTAGGCTGGGAAGCCCAGTTGGAGGATTAAATCCCACCCTTCTCAGGTGGAACCCTTGGCTTCTGAGTTGTTTCTTCATCCCTTCAGCAGCTGCTGGTGGGAGCCCCGCCAGCCCTCTTGGCTCTCTGCACTTCCTACCAGTTACATTGTGATGAATCAGCTCCTTTCTTCTGTCCCTGGTAATAGACTTCTCTCCAAGTGGTGTTCTATTGGTTATTCTGGATGATTACTTCCCAATTAAGTTGTAATTCCAATTTGCTGTTTGGAGGACATTGGTGTAGCTCCACTTACTCTTCCAACATCTTGATTCTCATAAATTCTTTATATATTTTGGATATCAAACCCTTGTTTGAGGTATCATTGGCAAACATGTTTTCCCATACAGTTGGTTTTCTTTTAATTATGCTAGAGTTTCCTTTAGCTGAACAGAAACTTTTTAATTTGATATAGTCCCATTTGTTTATTTGTTCTCTATTCCCTTTGCCCTTGGACAGGTATCAATAAACATATTTCTGAGCAGGATAACTAAAATTTTATTGCCTATATTTTTCTCCAGGATCTTTATGGTGGCACTGCTTATGTTTAAGTCCTTTATCCATCTTGAGTTTATTCTGGTGTATGGTGTAAGTTGGTGGTCTAGCTTTTTTCATTTTGCATATTGCTGTCCAGTTCTCCCAACACCACTTGTTGAAGAGACTGTTTTTACTCCATTTTATGTTCCTTCCCCCTTTGTTGAATATTAATTGACCATAGAGTCCTGGGTTTATTTCTGGGCTCTATTCTGTTCCATTGATTTATATGTCAATTCTTATGCCAGTACTAGACTATTTTGATTACTGTGGCTTTAGATTATAATTTGATATCTGGTATTGTGATTCCTCCTACCTTGTTCTTTCTCAAGATTGCTGTGACTATTCATGGGCATTTTAGGCTCCGTATAAGTTTTTAAAGTATTTTTTCTATTTCTGTCAAGTCTGTCATTGATATTTTAATTGGTATTGCATTGAATCTATAGATTGCTTTGGGTAGTATGGACATTTTAATGATGTTAATTCTTCCCAACCATGAACATGGTATATGCTTCCATTTATTTGCATCTTCCTTGATTTCTTTCTTCATTGTTCTGTAGTTTTCTCAGTACAGGTCTTTTACCTCCTTGGTTAAGTTTATTCCTAAGTACTTTATTTTTCTTATTGCTATGGTAAATGGGATTTGTTTTTTCGCTCCTATTTCTGATGTTTCATTATTGGTTTACAAAAATGCTTTTCACTTCTGAATATTGACTCTATATCCAGCTATTTTGCTAAATTTGCTTATTAGGTTGAGTAAGTGTTTGGTGGAGCCTATCAGGTTTTGTACATACACTATCATATCATCTGCAAATAATGACAGTTTGACTTCCTCCTTTTCAATATGGATATCTTGATTCCTTTTTCTTCTCTGATAGCTATGGCTAGAACTTCCAAAATGATGTTGAACCAAAGTGGAGAAAGTGGAGAGCTTTGTCTCATTCCTGATCTGAGGGGGAAAGGTTTTAGTTTTTGCATGTTGAGTATGGTGTTGGCTTCATGTTTCTCATATATGGCCTTTATGATGTTGAGGTATGCTCCCTCTATTCCAATTTGCCGAGTGTTTTTATCATAAATGGTTGCTCTACTTTACCAAATGTTTTTTCAGCATCTATTGATATAATTGTATGGTTTTGTTTTTAATTTTCTTGAAGTGGTGTATTACATTTATTGATTAGCAGGTGTGGTACCATCCTTGTATCCCTGGGATAAATCCCACTTGATCATGTTGAATGATTTTTAAAAATATATTGCTGGATGTGTTTGGCCAATATTTTGTTGAGAATTTAGCATCTATGTTCATCAGGGATACTGGACTATAATTTTATTTCTTAGTTGTGTCTTGATCTGGTTTTAGGATTAAAATAATATTGGCCATAAAGAAAAAGTTTGGGAGTCTTCCCTATTTTTGGATTTCTTGGAACAGGTTGAGAAGGATAAGAGTTAGTTCTCCTTTAATGTTTGGTCAAAACCTGTGTAGCCATCTGGTCCAGGGCTCTTGTGCTTTGGAAGATTTTGTATTATTTCTTCAATTTCACTACTTGTTATTATCGGTTTATTCTCCTTCTTCTGGGTTCAGTTTTGGTAGATTATATATTTCCAGAAATGTGTCCATTTCATCCAGGTTGTCATATTTCTTGTCATATATAGTTGTTTCTAGTAATTTCTTATAATCCTTTGTATTTCTGAAGTATCAGTTGAGATTTCTACTTTGTCATTTCTGATTCTGTTTATTTGGGTCCTCTCTCCTTTTTTCTTGATAAGTTTGGATAAAGGCTTGTCAATTTTGTTTATTTTTTTCAAAGAACTACCTCTTGGGCTTATTGATTCTTCAAATTATTCTTCAAACTTAGAAGTTTGAGCTTCTAAGTTATTTAATTCTGCTCAGATCTTGATGATGTCCTTCCTTCTACTTTCTCTGTGCTTTGTTTGTTATTGCTCCTCTAGTTCTTGCTACTTATTGTTGTTTGTAAAAAGCTTCTTTTATTATTTTTAGGTAGGCCTGTATTGCTATAAATTTCCCTCTGAGGCCTGCCTTTGCTGTGTCCCATAGGTCTGGGGCTGTTTTGTATTTATTGTCATTTGCTTCCAGATACTTTTTTATTTCATCTTTGATCTCATTGTTTACCTATTCATTACTGAAAAGCATATTATTCAGTGTCCATGAGTTAGAGTGGGTTTTTTTTTTCCCCTTGAACTTGGTTTCTAGTTTCAATCCATTTTGATTTGAGAAGATGCTTGGTATGATTTCAATTTTCCTGTAGTTGTGGAGGCCTGTCTTGTGACATACTATGTGGTCTATCTTAGAGAATATTTCATGTGCATTTGAGAAGATTATGTGTTTTGCTTGTTTGGGGAGAAGTGTTTTGTATAGATAAGTTAGGTCCATTCCCTTAGAGTGTTGTTCAATGCTACAATATCCTTGGTGTTTTATTTTTTATTTTTGTTGTTGTTGTTGGAAGATCTGTCCATTGTTGATAGTGAGGTATTAAAATCCCCTACTATTAGTGTGTTGTTGTTATATCCTGTGTGAAGTTCCCCAATATTTTCCTCCTATATTTGGGAGCTCCTATGTTGGGTGCATATATGTTTACCCCAGTTATATCTTTTTGATGGATTGTTCCCTTAAGTACCATGAAATATCTTTCTTTGTCTTTTTATGGACTTCATTATCAAATCTATTTTCTCTGAAATAAGTATTGCTACTCCAGCCTATTTTGCTGGAGTCCATTTGCTTGATATATATTTTTCCATCCCTTGACTTTCAATCTGTGTCAATATTTTGTTCTGAGGTAGGTCTCTTGAAGACAGCATATATGTGGATCATGTTTTCTTATCCACTAAGCTACCTTATATCTTTTGATGGGCACATTTAATCAATTTACATTTAAGGTTTTTATTGATTGATACTTATTTATTGCCATTTTACCACTTTGTGTTCCTCTCTGTCTCTGTTTCTTCAATTTTTTAAAAGAAGAATCTTTAGCAATTTTGCAATGCCAGTTTGCTAGAGATGTATTCTTTTAGTCTCCTTTTGTCTGGAAAACTTATTTCTCCTTCCATTTTGAATGAGAGCCTTGCTGGATAGAGTATTCTTGATTGCAGGCCTTTGTAATATTTTTTGCCATTCCCTTTGGCTTTGGTTGTTTCTGTTGAATAATCATTTGATAACTTTAATGGAGCCCCTGTATATGTTATTTGCTTTTTCTCTCTTGATGCTTTTAGGGTTTTCTTTTTGTCTTTGAAATTTGTCATTTTAATTATAATGTGTCTTGGAGTGGGACTGTTTGGATTGATTCTCATTGGGATCCTCTGTGCTTCTGGAACTTGAGTAATGTTTTCACTCATCACGTTAGAAAAGTTTTATCTCATTACTTTTTTGAACAGGTTTTCCAATCCTCATTTCTCTTCTCCTTTTGGTATTCCTATGATACAAATATCATTGCATTTCATGTTGTTCTTCAGCTCTCTTAAAACCTCTTCATTCTTGTTTAGCCTTTATTCATTCCCTTGAACTGTCTTTGAATATTTTTCTATGTTTTCCTCCATCTTGCTGATCCAGTTCTCTGCTTCCTCTACCCTGCTGTTGATTCTTTCTATTGTATTCTTCAATTCAGAAGTTGTATTCTTCACTTCCTCCAGGCTGTTACTGACAGTTTCTAAGTTTTTTTTTTCTGTTTGTTTGTTTGTTTTTATGCTGGTGTGGCTCTCAGTAAGTTCCTTGTAACTTTCCTGGAGTTTTTCGTAGTATTCCTGTAGTTGTTTATAGTTTTCTTTGAGCTGGCTGAGCTCATTGAGCTTCTCTATCATTGTTCTTTTGAATTCCTCATCTGATAGTATGTTTGCCTATTTCATTTTTTTATTTTTCTGGAGATTTCTCCTTTTCTTTTGGTGATGGACTGATTCATTTTTCCCCCATTTTGGTTGTCTGGTTTTTTTTTGTTTGTTTGTTTTTCTTGGATTAATCTGCTTTGCTTCCTTGTCTTTGTGGAGCACCATTCTGTGTTAGGAGATTTGTGGAGTTCAGTGTTTCTGTCTCCTGGATTTTCTCCACTTGTTGCTCTTGGGGTGGTCTTTATGTTGTTAACTTGGGCTGTCTGGTTATATTTTGGATTGGTTGTGTATGTTGCTTCTTTCCTTCCAGTTGGCTGATTGAAAGACATTCCTTCTCTCCTTTCTCATACATTGTTTTGGATCTGCTACTAAAATAGAACCACCTCTTTGGGAGTCTCTGTGCTTCTGCAACTTGAGTAAGGTTTTCACTCATTATATTAGGGAAATTTTCTATCATTACTTATTTGAACAAGTTTTCTATTCCTTGTTTCTCTTCTCCTTCTGGTATCCATATGATATGAATATTATTGCATTTCATATTGTCCTGCAGCTCTCTTAAAACCTCTTCATTCTTGTTCAGCCTTTTTTCATTTTGTTACACTGTCTTGGAATATTTTTCTATGTTGTCCTCCAAATCACTGATCTGATTCTCTGCTTCCTCTATCCTGATTTGATTTCTTCTACTGTATTAATCAGTTAAGAAATTGTATTCTTCATTTCCTACTGGCTCTTACTGATAGTTTCTATGTCCTTTTTAATGGTGATGTATTTCTCAGTAAGTTCATTGTTGCTTCCCTTGAGGTCTTTGTCGTTCCCCTGGAGTTGTTGATATATATATATATATATATATATATATATTTTTTTTTTTTTTTTGAGCTGGCTGAGCTCATTGAAACTCTCTATGATTATTATTTTGATTTCCATATCTGATAGTTTGTTTGCCTCTGTTTCATTTTGTGATCTTTCTGGGGATTCTTCATTTGCTTTTGGTGATGGACTGATTTTTCCCTCCATTTTGTGTGTCTGTTGTTGCTTGTTTTTATTTTGGATTAATCTGCTTTGATTCTTTGCCTTCATAGAACATCCCTTTTTGTTAGATTTGTAGAGTTCAGTGTTGCCATCTCCTAGATTTCCTCAACTTGTTGCCCTACAAGTGACCTTTATGTCATCAACTTGGGCTGTCTGATTTTATTTTGGATTTATTGTATGTGTTGCTACTTTCAGTCCATTTGGCTGATTGAGAGACATTCCTTCCACCCTGTCTCATACACTGTTTTTGAGCTACTCCTAAAACAAAACCACCAGTCAAGGCAAAATAACCACACCTTCAGAGATATCTTTTGTTTTTATTCCCCTTTTCAATGCCTATGAACCTAGCTATATACATATATTGTCCAAAGTAACCCCCACTTTTAATCACACTATCAGCTGCAACTGAGCCAGTCTTAATAGGGATGTTGATATAAGGCTGATATAATAGGAGAAAAATGATTGAGTTGACTAAAGTACAGATAATTTTGAAGGGGGCAAAGGAGTAGCAAAGATAGTAGTGATACAAGAGAAAAAGCCAACTTAGCTCTTATATAGAAATGGGGAAGGGGAGAACCAAAATGCCTCAAGTGCAAGTATAACCCTATATATAGAGCTCTCCATCTACCTCCCTTTCCACTTTCAATGAGCACTGATTGGTCCAGGTGGAGCCAGGACCTGTGTGCTTTTAGCAGAAAAAAAGTATCTGTAGTCACTAGTAGAGCACCCACAAAAAATAAGGGTTTAAATGTCTGGGGAGGAGAGGATTACTTAGATTGAGAACTGGGAATGAGTTTTAGCAGGAGAGTGAGTAGACTTTAAAACAATAATAAGAGAAGGGTCTTGGGTAGTTAGGTAGATTGAGATAAGGGAGGAGTAAAAATATCAAAACTGGGATATATGATAGAAATAATATTTACTTAAAATACACTAATTGTGAGGGTTGGAAGTAACTTGAAAAGGATATGTTAGGGATTAATAGTTCATATAGCTCTCGTTGTAACTCAGGTGCTTGAGATTAGCAGCTATCCATTTCCTGAGTCTGCCTCTTTTCCTTGATCAAATCTCTGCAGTCTACAATCAAGTTGTGTGGTCTTGGAGTGTCAGGGCCTATGGCTGATTCTGAATGCTAGCCCTAGTAGGCTGAACCTCCATTAGCCTAGATGGGTTTCTGCACTGCCTACATTTTGGGGCCCTCGCTTCTCTCACTGGTTCTGTGTGAAGATCTTCAGGGTGCTTATGTAGTGTCAGTGGCTACTCCTCCCCCTTCAGCTCCTCAAGGAGGTTTCTGTTTGTGCTGAGCACCTAGCTCCAATGAGGATTGGCCTGCAATTTCATTTGCTCCAGTATTGGTTAGTCATCCCCTTCCAGCTCTTTGAGGAGGTACCCCCTGTCTGTGATGCATGCCTGGCTCCCCAGGGGATCTGAAGCGCAGTCTGCCAGTAGAGACTATCCCTCCCCATCCAGCTCTTTGAGGAGATTTTTGTTGTCTGCAATGGGCATGCCAGTTGTGCCAGCAGTAAGTTCCTGGTTCGGTTTTGAGTTTTTGTGGGAGCCTGTGCACAGGTGTAGGTGCACAGGTTTGGGCCTCTCTTTTAACTGGGGCTCCCAGCTGCCCTCCTCACAGGTGGCACAGCAGCACACTTTCTGGTGCACTTCTCTGCCTCCCCACTCCTGCTCCCCACAGGTCTCTCCTCCACCTTTGGCCCCAGGAGTCACTTCCTCTTTCTCAGCCTTCAGAGCACAGCTCTCACAGTCCCTCCCCTGCAGGAGTTCAATTCCTCATTCCCTCTGGGGTTTGTACTCAAAGTCCACACTTCACTGCTCATTATTTTATTCACCAGGGAGCCTGAAGCTATCTCCAATCAGAGCTGTTCTCTAGGCAGAGCCACCATTGCCCAGAGCATATCTTGGCCTGCCAGCTGGCCAGTCCCAAACTGTCTCACCTGCTCTCCTGTAGGTCTCTTCAACCTCTGGGCTGTGCACCCCTGAGTCCAGATGCTTATGGCTTCAATTTGCAAGGACCTGCAGATGTCTCGTGCTCCCTACCCTATCCTACAGCTGCTTTGGCACTTGGGAATGCCTTTAGCACTGCCCTCTACTCTGTCACCATCTTTCTAGGTCTCTACTCTGTTGACATCCTTTCTTTCTCTCATAGTTTTTTCTTAAAGGGCTTTCACTGCATCTTTCTACACTTGATATTAGTGTTTCACAAAATGCACAGTAAAACTTCACAATACTTTATAAGAAATATCAGTGTTCTAATGAGGAGAATCATTGGAGAAAGTGTAAGTCTTTAATACATATGGACTTACTGTTTCCTCAATAAATTTAACATTATTTGCTAGACCTCATTGGAAAACTCAGTGTTTTCATTGTTTACATAATACAAGAATGGGAAACTGAATGCTAAACTGATTTCAATGAGAAAACTTCCCCAATTACTATAGTATACACTAGCTTTCAAAATATTCACTAAGTATATTCACAGATATTACAGAAACTCATAGTCTTTCTTAAAGAGCTTTCTCTGCATCTTTCTACACTAGATATTTGAATATTTCATAAATGCACATTGACACTTTATAATACTATAACAGAAATATCCCTGTCATAACTTTAGGAACCATTAGAGAATGGGAAAGACTTTTGTACATAAGGAAGTTCACTGTTCAGTAAATTTAACATTACTTACTAGGCCTTGTTGAAAATCTGAATGTTTTTATTGTCTATATAGTACAAGCATGAGAACCTGAATGCAAAACTGATTTCAATGAGAATACCACACTAATTGTTATTTTCTACACTAGTTTTGACATATTCACTAAGAATATTCATATTTATCAAAGATAATTTTAGTTTTCATTAAAGAGCTATCTCTGCTTCCTTCTACTCTAGATATTTTAGAATTCCCCATAATTTACAGGGAAACTTTAAAATCCTTTGTAGAAATACCACTGTTCAATTGGAGGAATCATTGGAGAATGTGTAGGTCTTTCCTGCATATGGAGGTTCGCTGTTTCTTCAATAAATTTAATATTACTTGATCAGCCTTGTTGGAAAACTGAGTGTTTTCATTTGTTAAATAGTATATACAAAAGAAACTAAATGGTAAACTAATTTCAATGAGAAAAGCACACAAATTCTTAAATTCTACACTACTCTTTGACATATTCACAAAGAATCATCATAGATATCACACAAGTTCTTTGTTTTCATTAAAGAGAATTATCTGGTTCTTACTATTCATGATATCAGTGTGATTCTCATGATATACAATGAAAACTTATAATAATTTATCAGAAATATCACTATTCTAACTATCTGAATCATTGGAGAAAGTGTAAGTCTTTGGTACCGAAGTAACTTCATTGTTTCTTCAGTAAATTCAAAATCACTTGCTAGGCCCTGTTGAAAATCTTAGTGTTTTTATTGTTTGTGTAGTACAAACATGAAAACTGAATACTGAACTGAATTCAATGAGAAAACCATACTAAGTCTTACATTCTACATGTTTTTTACATATTCATGAAGAATCTTCACAGATATCACAAAAACTCATAGTTTTTCTTAAAGAGCTCTTTGCATATCTTTCTACACTAGATATTGGAGTGTTTTGCAAAACACAGAGTGAAATCTTTCAATAATTTATCAGAAATACCACTTTTATAACTAGAGAAATTATTGGAGAGCCTGTAAGACTTTGGTACGTATAGAACTTTATTATTTCTTCAGTAAATTCAACAATACTTGTGAGGCCTTGCTTAAAAACCACTGTTTTCATTGTTTAAGTAGTGCAAGTATAAGAAATGGAATGCTCAACTGATTTCAATGAGAAGAGCACACTAATTCTTAACACTCTACACTACTGTAGTTTGCAACATATTCATTAAGAATCTTCATAGATATTACAGAAACTCTTACTTTTCATTAAAGAGCTATCTCTGTCTCATTCTACTATAGACATTTGAGAGTTTGCCATGGTATACAGGGAAACTTTACAATACTTTTGCAGAAATATCACAGTTCTAGCTGGAGGAAACTGGAGAAAGTGTAAGTCTTTTCTGCATACAGAACTTCACTGTTTCCTCAGTGAATTCAATATTACTTGATAGGCCTTGTTGAAAATCTCAGTGTTTTAATAGTTTGAGTAATACAAGCATGAGAAATTGAATGCTAAATTGATTTCAATGAGGAAACCACACTAATTCTTACCTTCTACACTAATTTTCAATAAATTCATTAAGAATATATATATTCACTAAGGATATATATATACACTTAGCTTTCATTAAAAAGATATCTTTAATTTACTATTATATAATATTGTTAGTGAATTTTATTGTTGATTTGAATTTCATTTGTACCTGAATAGGTGTTACCTTGGGAAATGTGGATTTCATACCAAAATTTCAATATAGAGAACTAAAAATTTTACTCTGCTTGATTTATACAATCTGAATATTGTTACTTAATTTATTTAATATTAGAGCTATTAAATGAAGAATTGCAGGGTTGTTTAGATGTTCATTTACTTTTTAATCAAAAAATAATAAGATCTATGGGTCTGTTGTTGTGCCAATACTATGCTAATTTGATCACTGTAGCATTATTTTATAGTTCATTCAGTATTGGGTATCATGATTTCTCCAACTTTGTTCTTTCTCAGGATCACTATTGCTATGCAGGGACTTTTGTGGTTCTGTATAAATTTTTGAAATACAGGGTGTATGCAACAACAACAACAACAAAAAAGCTATCTTTGCTTGCTTCTACTCTAGATATTTGACAGTTTTCCATAATACAGTTAAAATGTACAATACTCTATCAGAAATAGAACTGTTCTTTTTTATTTTACAAGATTTTATTTATTATTTTTAGAGAGAAGGGAAGGGAGAGAGGGAGAGAGACATCAATGTATGGTTGCCTCTCACCTGCCTCCAGCCACAGACCTGGCTGGAGACCTGGCTTGCAACCTGGCTATGTGCCCTGACTGGGAATTGAACCAGGAACCTTTGGATTTGCAGGCTGGTGCCTTATCCACTGTGCCACCAGCCAGGGCCTAGAACTATTCTAACTAGAGGAATCATTGGAGAAAGTATAAGTCTTTAGAATATATGAAACTTCACTGTTTCTTCAATAAATTCAACATTACTTGCTAGGCCTAATTATAAAACTGTGTTTTCATTAGTTAAGTAGTACAAACATGAGAAACTGAATGCTAAATAGAGTTCAATGACAAAACCATTCTAATTCTTACATTATACACTACTTTTCGAAATATTCACTAAGAATATTCACAGATATCACAGAAACTGTTAGTATTCATTAAAGAACTTTGTCTGCATCTTCCTATTGTAGATATTAGAGTGTTTTCCAAACTTCACAGTAAGACTTTACATGAACATAACAGAAATATGACTGTTCTTACTAGAGGAATCCTTATAGAAAATTTAAGTTTTTGGTATGTATGGGAGTTCTCTGTTTCTTCAGTAAATTGAACATTAATTGCTAGGATTTGTTTAAAAACTCAATGTATTCATTATTTAAGGAGTACCAGCATGAGAACCTGAATTATAAACTGATTTAAATGAGGAAATAACACTAATTCTTACATTTTAAACTAGTTTTCAAAATATTCACTAAGAATATTCACAGATTTGACCAGACTCTGAACTTTCATTAAGAAGCTATCTCTGCATCTTTCTACTATAGATATTCAAATATTTCCCAAAATGCAAAGTGAAACTTTAAAATTCTGTAATGGAAATACCACTGTTCTAACCAGAGTAATCAATTGAGAAGCTGTAAGGCTTTGGTACATATAGAATATCACTGTTTCTTTAGTAAATTTAACAATATTTGCTAGACCTTGTTGGAGAACTCAATACTTGCATTGTTTAAGGAGTAAAAGCATGAGAACCTTAATGGTAAACTGATTTCAATGAGAAAACCCCTCTAATAATTACATGATAAACTAGTTTTCAAAATATTCACTAAGAATATTCACAGATATCACAGAAACTCTTAGTTTTCATTAATGAGCCATCTCTGCATCTTCCTACTCTATATATTCAAGTGTTTCCTAAAATGCACATTGAAATTTTACAATACCATAACAGAAATATCACTGTTCTACCTAAGGGAATCATTTGAGAATGTGTAAGTATTTGGTACATATGGGACATCACTGTTTCTTCAGTAAATTAACATTACTTGCTAGGTCTTTTTTGAAAACTCAGTGTCTTCATTGTTAATACAAATAGGTGAAATTGAATGCTAACTTGATGTCAAGAGAAAGCCATTCTAATTCTTATATTCTACACTAGTTTTTAATATCTTCACTAAGAATATTCAAAGATATCATAGGAAATCTCTGTTTTCATTACTCTACATATTTCAAATTCAAGTTTTCCAAAATGCACAGTGAAACTAGAATACTGTAGCAGAAATATAACTGTTCTAACTAAAGAAATCATTGGAGAAGTGTAAGTCTTTGGTACATATAAAACTTCACTGTTTCCTCAGTAAATTTAACATTACCTGCTAAACCTCATTGGAAAACTCAGTGATTTTATTGTTTGATACAAACATGAGAAATTAAATACTAAACATATATCAGGAAAAAAAACATGCTAATTATTACATTCTACACTAGTTTTCACCATATTCACCCATATTCACTAAAAATATTTAAGATATCACAGAAACTCTTTGTTTTCTTTAAAGCTATCTCTGCTTCTTTACAGTCTTGATATTCAAGTGTTTCCCAAAATTCACAGTGAAACTTTACAATACTGTAGCAGAAATATCATTGTTCTTACTAGAGGAATCATTGGATAAAGTATGTCTTTGGTACATATGGAACTTCAATGTTTCATCAGTAAATCCAATATTGCTTACTCAACCTTACTAGAAAAAAACAGCGTTTTTCATTTTTAAGTAGTACAGACATGCAAAACTGAATGCTAAATATATTTCAATGACAAACCTACACTAATCGTTACCTTGTACACTAGTTTTCAGCAAATTCAGTAAGAATCTTTAACAATATCATAGAAACTCTTAGTTTTCATAAAGACCTATCACAACTTCTTTCTACTGTAAACATTTGAGCATCTCCCCAAATGCATAGTGAAACTATTAGTTTCTGTAACAAAACTATCATTGTTCTAACTACAGGAGTCATTGCAGAAAATATAAGTTTTTGGTACATATGAAACTTCAATGTTTTTTCAGTAATTAAACATTATTTACTAGGCATTGTTGAAAAACTGTATTTTCATTGTTTAAGTAGTCCAAACATGAGAAACTGAATACTAAACTGATTTCAATGAAAAACAATGCTGGTACTTACATCCTACACTAGTTTTCATCATATTCACTAAGAATATTCAGATATCACAGAACTCTTTGTTTTCAATAAAGAGAAATCTGTACTTCTTTCTACTTTAGATATTCAAATGTTTCCCAAAATGCACAATGAAACTTTAATATACTACGTCAGAAATATCACTATTCTAACTAGAATCATTGGAGAAAGTGCAAGTCTTGGTACATATGAAAGTTCACAGTTTCTTCTATAAATTCAACATTACTTGCTAGGCCTTGTTGGAAAACTCAGTTTTCATTGTTTAATTAGTACGACCATGAGAAATTGAATGCTGAAAAGATTTCAAGAGAAAACCACAGTAATTCTTACATCCTCCACTAGTTTTCATCATATTCACTAAGAATATTTACATATTTCACAGAAACTTTTTGTTTTCATAAAAGAGCTCTCTCTCCATTTTTACTGTAGATATTAGTGTTTTTCCCATATCCACAGTGAAACTTTATTTTACTCTATCAGAAATATCACTGTAGTGTCTAATCTGGAAAAAGCTTAAGTCTTTGGTAATCATGAAACTTCACAGTTTCTCTAGTAAATTCAACATTACTTGCCAGGCCTTCCTGAAAAACTCAGTGTTTTCATTGTTTAGGTAGTACAAACAGGAGAAACTAAATGCTAAACTTATTTTAATAAAGAAATAACACTAATTTTTACATTCTATACTAGTTTTCAACATATACATTAACCATCTCTACAGGTATTATAGAAACTATTAGATTTCATAGCAAGGTATTCCTACTTCTTTCTACTCTTAGATATTTGAGTGTCTCCCAAGAAGCACAATGAGACTTTGCAATATTATAACCAAAATATCTAAAGGAATCATAAGATAAAATGTAAGTCTTTAGTACATATGTAAGTTCACAGTTTCTTCAGTAAATACAATATTACTTGTTAAGTCTTGCTGGAAAACTCAGTGTTTCCTTGGCTTAAGTAGTATAAACAAGTGAAACTGTAGGCTGAACTCATTTCAATGAGAAAACTGCACTAATTCTTAAATTCTACACTTGTTTTCAACATATTATCTAAGAATTTTCACAAATATCACAGAAACTCATTGTTTTCATAAGGTGATACCTCTCTTTCTTTCCACTGTAGCTATTCCATTATTTCCAAAAATTTACAAAGAATGTTTAAAAATTTTCAGCAAAAATATCACTGTTCTCACTAGAGAAATCATTAAAGAAAATATATGTCTTGGAACATATGGAAGTTCACTGTTTCTTCATTAAATTCAACATTACTTCTTAATCTTCTTAACCCTTGTTGGAAAACTCGGTGTTTTTATAATCTAGGTATTACAAACTTGAGAAACTGAATGCTAAACTGATTTCAAGAGGAAACCACACTAATTCTAACATTCTAAGCTAGTTTTCAACATTTTCTCTATGAATCATCATGGATATCACAGAAACTCTTTGTTTTCATAAAAAGCTTTATTTGCATCTTTATCCTCAAAATAGTCAAGAAGGGTCTGACTCAAAAAACAAATTCATCTTTTACTTTGGGTTTGGCACTGTCTCTAGGACAACTTTCACAAAAGTGAGTTCTGCAATACACCATTTTTGTGATATATTTCACAAAAATAGCATTCCAGAGTAAAATAAGTATTAAAGAAGAAAAAATTGCCTAATTTGCTACAATATATCTAAAATACTATTATATAACATGTAATAATTATATAAGCTATTGGCATATTTTAAATTTTATGTATTAACTCTTCAAAATCTAATATGTACTTTTAATATGTGTAAAAATATATGTGTGTAAAGGTATTTTTGCATGTGTTTGGTAATATTGCAATTCATATATTACTTAAAAGAGTAATTCTTTAAACAAATGAATTAAAGTAGGCATTTTGGAATAATGAAAAGAAAACTGTGTATTAATATGATTTGAAAAGCTGACAGAAGGCAGTAATTAAATGGTGAATTGTCTGGATGTGAAAGGAAAAAAGAAGTACACATCAGTGGTTATATAATAGACAGGGGGGATGTTAGGAAGAATAAAGGAAATGGAGAAGCCACCCACCAAAGAACTTACATGCATGACACATGGACATGAACTAAGGAGGGCATTGCCAGAGGAAATGGGATACTGGGTGGGGGGGGGGGTAGGGCAAAGGGAGGGAAGATTAAGACAACTATAATAGCAAAATAAATAAAATATATTTAAGAAAAAAGAATTTCCCAAAATGTACAGTGAATCTTTACAAAACTGTAGCACAAATGTCACTGTTCTAACTAGATGGGTCATTGGAGAAAGTGTATGTCTTTGAAACATATGGAAGTTCACTTTTTCTTCAGTAAATTCCACATTAGTTGTTACACTTTGTTGCAAAATTTGGTGGTTTCACAGGTTAAGGATTTCAAACATGAGAAAATGAATCCTAAACTGATTTCAAGAGAAAGCCATGTTAATTCTTACATTCTACATTAGTTTTCAATATGCTTACTAATAATCTTCACAGGTATCACATTAACTCTGTTTTCATGAAGTTATCTCTACTCCTTTCTCCTTTAAATATATTCAAGATTTTCCCAAAATGCAGTGAAACTTTACTATTCTGTAGCAGAAATATGATTGTGCTAATTAGAGGAATCCTTAAAGAAAGTGTCAGTCTTTGGTACATAGAGATGTTAACTGTTTCTTCAGTAAATTCAATACTAGTTCTAGGCCTTGTTGGAAAACTCAGTGTTTTCATTGTGTAAGTAGTACAAGCACAAGAAACTGGACACTAAACTAACTTCAATAAGAAACCACACTAATTCTTACATTATACACAAGTTTTCAACATATTGCCTAGGAATCTTTACAAATATCACAGAAATTCTTTGTTTTCATTAAAGAGCTATTTCTGATTCTTTCTACTCTAGGTAACCAATTGTTTCCCATAATACACAGTGAAACTTTATAATACTTTATCAGAAATATCTCTGTTCTAACTAGAGAAACCATTGGAGAAAGTATAAGTCTTTAGTAATTATGGAACTTGACAGTTTCTTTAGTAAGTTCAACATTACTTTCTAGGCCTTGTTGGAAAAAGTGTTTTCACTGTTTATGTAGTACAAACATGATAAAATGAATGCTAAACTGATTTCCATGAGAAAGCCACACTAATTCTTACATTCCTCAATAGTCTTCATATTCACTTAAGAATCTTCACAGATAGCACAGAAAATTTTGGTTTTCCTTAAAGAGCTATATCTGCATCTTTCCACTCTAGATATTGGTGTTTCACAAAACCCACAGTGAAACTTTACAATACATTATCAGAAATATCACTGTTCTAACTAGAGGAATCCTTGGTGACTGTAAGTCTTTGGTACATTTGGAACTTCACTGTGAATTCAGTAAATTTGGCATTACTTGCTAGGCCTTGTTGTAAAACTTTTTATTTTTTAATTTTTTCATTGTTTAAGTAGTAGAATCATTGGAAACTGAACATTAATCTGATTTTAATGAGAAAACCAAATTAATTCTTATGTTGTACATTAGTTTTCAATATATTAACTAGGAATTTTTACAAATATCATTGAACTTTTTTGTTTTCATTAAAGAGCTATCTGAGCTTTTTTCTACTTTAGATCTTTAATGCACAGTGAAACTTTATAATACTTTATCAGAAATATCACTGTTCTAACTACAAGAATCATTGGAGAAAGTTTAAGTCTTTGGTACTTAATGAAACTTCACAGTTTCTTCAGTAAATTCAACCTTACTTTCTAGGCCTTGTTTGGAAAACTCAAGGGTTTTCAGTGTTTAGTACAAACACGAGAAACTAAATGCTAATCTGACTTTTTTAATTTAATTTAATTTTCTGATATTTAAAAAAAAATTTTTTTAATTTAATTGTTGTTGTATTACATCCATCCCCTTTTTGCTCCCCTCTGTCCCCCTCCCCACCCACCCATTCCCCCCAAAGTCAATCCCATCTGTTTTCCAGGTCCATGGTTCCTATATACTAGGTTCTTGTCTAAACTGCTCGCCTTCCTTGCCTCTTCCTCCCCCCTCTCCCCAACCTCCTTCCCCCTGACCCCTGAAGGCCTATTCACTGTATTCATATATTTGGTTCTGTTTTGCTTGTTGTTTGTTTTGTTCATTATTGTCCTATAATGGGTGAGATCATATGGTACTTGTCCTTCACTGAGAAAACAACACTCATTTTATAATTCTACACTAGTATTTACAAAGAATCTCCACAGATATCACAGAAACAGTTTTCATAAAGAGCTATCTTGGCTTCTTTCTACTTTAGATATTTGTTTCCCAAAATGCACAGTAGAACTTTACAATACTATAACTGAATATCACTGTTCCTTCTAGAGTAACCTTTGGAAAAGTGTAAGTTTTTGGTACTTACAGATCTTTACAATTTCTTCAGCAAATTCAACATTACTTGCTACGCCTGTGGAAAAACTCAGTGTTTTCATTGTTTAAATAGTACAAACTTGAGAAACTGAATGCTAAATTGATTTAAATGGGAAAACCACACTTATTTTTAATTGTAGACTATTTTTAAACATATTCTCTAAGTAACAGATATCGCAGAGACACTTTTTTCATAGAAGGGGAGCAGCTTAGACAAGAACCTAGTATAAAGGAACCATGGACATGGACAACAGGTGGGATTGACTTTGGGGGGAGTGGGTGGGTGGGGAGGGGGACAGAGGGGAGCAAAAAGGGGATGGATGTAATACAACAACAATAAAAAATTTTTTTAAATTTTTTAAAATATCAGGAAAAAAAAGTCATCTCTACTTTCTCCTCTAGATATTGGAGCATTTCCAAAATGCACAGGAATCTTTACAATACTGTAGCAAAATATCACTATCCTAAGTAGAGAAGTCATTGGAGAAAGTGTAAGTCTTTGGTACATATGTTTCTTCAGTAAATTCAACATTACTTGCTAGGCCTTGTTGGAAAACTCAATGTTTTCATTGTTCAGTACTACAAAAATGAGAAATAATGCTAAACTGATTTTAATTAGAAAACCACATTAATTTTTCATTTTACACTAGTTTTCAACTTATTCACTAAGAATCTTCACAAATATCATAGAAACTGTAAATTTTTATTAAAGAACTATCTCTGCTTTTTTCTACTGTAGACATTTGATTGTGCCCCAAAACACACTGTTAATCTTTACAAACTGTAACAGAGATATCACCATTCTAACCAGAGGAATCATTGGAGAAAGAGTATGTCTTTGGAACACATAAAAGTTCACTTTTTCTTCAGTAATTCTATGTTACTTGCTAGGTCTTGTTGGTCTTTATTGTTAGTGTTTGCAGGTTCAGGTTAGTGTTAGGGTTCCTTTTAGATTAGGTTTTGATTTATGGTTAGGGCTAGGACTATATTGAACATTAGGGTGTAAGGGTTAGGGCCTAGACTATAGCTAGTTTTGGGGTTATGGTTGGAGTTGAAATTTGCTTTATGTTTAGGGTTTGGGTAAGGATTAGTGTTAGGGTTAGGTTTTGGGTAGAATTACATTAAACATTAAGGATAAAATTAAACTTATGTTTAGGATTTGGGTGGGTCTAGGTTTAGAGTTAGAATTGCTAGCATTATAATTAGTGTTAGACCTAGGGCTACTCATAGGTTTAGGTTTAGTTTTAGGGTTAGTTTTAGGTAGGGTTAAAGTTAGGGTTAGGTTTATAATTGGGGCTAGGTTTAGGATTAGGTTTAGGGTTAGGATTTGATTAGGGTTAGTTTTAGGGTAAAGTTAGCATTTAAAGTTAGTTAGGGCTTGGTGTAGGGTTAGGGATAAAGTTAGGGTTAGGTTTTGGGTTAGGTTTAGATTTAATGTTAGAGTCAAGGCTGTGTTTATAATTAAGGTTAGGATTAGAATTAGGGTTAATATTAGATTTTAGGTAGGGTTACTTTTATCGTTAGTGTTAGGGTTACGGTTAGTGTCAGGTTTAGGGTAAGGTTTATGGTTAGCGTTATGCTTAGGGTTAGGATTAGGGTTAAAATTCAGGTTAGGTTTATAATTAAGTTTATGGTTAGAATTAGGGTTAGGGTTAAGTATAACTTTAACATTAGTTTTTGTGTTATGGTTAGTGTGAGAATTAGGGTTAGGTTTAGAGTTTGGGTAGGGTTAACTTTTCATTAGGGTTTGGGGTTAGGGTTAAGTTTAAGGATAGGTGTTGTTTTAGCATTAACATTAGTGTTTTTGTTAAGTTTAGGATTAGGGTTAGGCTTAGGGTTTGGGTAGGATTATGTTAAGCATTAGGGTTATTATTAGGTTTAGGCTTATATTCAGTTTTAGCATTAGTGTTAGGTTTAGAATTAGGGCTAGGGTTAAGATTTGGATGAGGGTTACATTCAGGTGGGGTTAGGCATAGAGTTATGGTTAGGGTTAGGCTTAGGCTTAGGCTTAGGCTTATCATTAGGATTAGAATTTAGTTTATAGTTTGGGTTAGGTTTAATGTTAGGTTTAGGGTTAATCCTAACATTAACCGTAACATGAACATGAATATTATACCCTAACACTAACACTAACCCTAACCTTAAACACTAACTCTAACCCTCAAAATCTAATGCTCATCTTAAATACTAACTCTAACTCTAAATCTTGAAACTAACACTAACCATAACTTTAAATTTCAACCCTAGAGACAAGATGACGACAGAGTAGAGAGCAGTGCTGATGGTATTCTCGAGTACCAAAGCAACTAGAGGACAAAATAGGGAGCGTGAGATGTCTTCAGGACCCTAGGAATTGGAATGGGCAGCATCTGGACACAGGGGAGCACAGCCCAGAGGTAGAGGAGGCCAGCAGGACAGTAGGTGAGGCGTTCCTCACCTACCGGCCTGCGGGGCGAGGTCAGCTCTGGGTAGGGGCAGCTCTGCCCAGGGGGGCGAGTTTGACTGGGGCCAGCTCCGGGCTCCCTGGTGACTGGAAGTCTCAACAGTGAAGTGCGGGCTGTGAGAGCAAACACCATAGGGAACGCAGAATTGAACTCTTGCAGGGGAGGGACTGTGTGAGAGACTCACTCTGGCAACAGGGAGAGGAGGCTTAACAGGGAGAGGAGGCTCCACACAGGGCTAGAGGAAAAGAAGAGTCCCTCGGGAAGCCAGAGCAGGGGAGCGGGGAAGTGCACCTGCCAGGGCAGCGAGGGCTGAAAACAGTGCTGCTGGGCCACCAGGAAAACAGCAGCTAGAAGTCCCTGCGAGGGGGGACGCCCAGCCCTGTGCAACCACACAGGCCCCCAGGCTCCACAGAAACTCCAAACAGTGAGCCAGCGAACTGGAAACTAGTAGTGGGGACAAATGACCCACCATTGCCAGACACAAAGGCTATACCGCCCAAGCCTGGGAGGGGCTCATCACAGAGGCCGCCTAAAGTACTCCACGGAGAGCTGGTTGGCTCAGAGGAGTGGTGCCCGCCCCGGAAGGGTGGGACAGTGTAGGTGGACCCCAGACAGTGTTGACAGACAGGGGCGGCCTCCTCCCGGAACTGCGGGGACGGGGACAGTCGTCACAGGGACCGGCAATGATGCTGGCTGCACTGCAGGGGTACTGGGTGCTCGACCTGGGCAGAAACCTCCTCCAGGAGTGGGAGGGAGCACCCTGAGGGCTCCAGAATACTGGCATCGCTAAAACCCAGCCAGACATCAGAAGGCCCAGCCTACCTGGGGGTGGACACTCAGAATCAGCCCTGACTGTGACAATCAGAGGCCCTGCCATGTGCCAGGACCTGCTAGAATATAGACTATAGATTGTAAAGTCCTGACCAAGAAAAAGAGGCAGCCTCAGGAAAGGGATTGCTGCCAATCTCAAGCACCTGAGTTATAACGAGAGCAATATGAACTATTAATCCCCAACATATCCTTTGCAAAAGCTACTTCTCACATATTCTTAATCCCCACCATACCTCAATCCACCTAAATACCCAAGACCCTCCCCCTACTCTTGAATTAAAGTCTACTCACTCTGTGGCTATAATGCATTCCCAGTCCTCAATCTAGGTACTCCTCCCTTCCCCAGCCTTTCTGAACCCTTTCTTTATTCTTTTCTTCCTTCCTCTTTTTTTTTTTTTTTAATTTTTCTTTTCCTTCTATTCCTGGTAATGCCCACAGATTCTGGCTCCACCTGGACCAATCAGAAATCATAAAGGGGGAACAGACACCTAAACCTTTTCTTTATTAATATTGATTTCTCTTTCTCTTGTGCCTTTCTCCCTTTTTTTTCTTTCTTTCTTTTTTCCTCTGCTAAAAGCCCTCAGGTCCAGGCTCCATCTGGACCAGTCAGGGATTATAAAGGGTGAACAACCATTTAAACCCATTCTTCCTATTATTATTATAATTTTTATTTATTTTTTTCCTTTTGCAATTTTTTTTTGTGTGGTTTGGTTTGGTTTTTTCTTGTTGTTGCTGTTACTTGTTTTTGTTTTGGTTTTTGTTTCTGCTAAAAGCCCACCGGCCCAGAATACAACCAGACAGCCCAAATAAAGGACACACCAAGAACAGCAAGTGGAGAAAATCTGGGAGACGGCAACATTGAACTCCACATATCTCTTATCACAGAACGGTGATCAACTAAGGCAAGGAAGCAAGCCAGGTTAACCCAAGGAAAGAAGAAAAATAAATAAATAAATGAAAAGCAAGCAAGAACAGACACCCATAATGGGGAAAAAAAGAATCAGTCCATCACCAAAAGGAAAGGAAGAATCCCCAGAAAGAACACAGAATGACACAGAGGCACCTGGAATATCAGATAAGGAATTCAACAGAATGATGATAGAGAAGCTCAGTGAGCTCAGCCACATCAAAGAAAACTGTAAACAACTCCAAGAGAACTACAAAGAACTCCAGGTAAATTACAAGGAACTTACTGAGAATTATAACAGCATGAAAAAGGACATGGAAACTATCAATAGGTGCCAGGAGGAAATGAAGAATACAATTTCTGAATTGAAGAATACAGTAGAAGGAATCAACAGTAGGCTAGAGGAAGCAGAGGACATGATTAGCGAGTTGGAGGATAATGTATACAAATACTCCAAGACAGTACAAGAGAATAAAAAAAGGCTGAATAAGACTGAAGAGGGGTTAAGAGAGCTGCAGGACAACATGAAATGTTACAACATCCATTTGCTTGATATATAGTTTTCCATCCCTTCACTCTCAATCTGTGTCGATCTTTTGTTCTGAGGTGGGTCTCTTGAAGACAGCATATATGTGGGTCATGTTGTCTTATCCATTGGGCTACCCTATGTCTTTTGATTGGTGCATTTAATCCATTTACATTTAAGGTGATTATTGATTGATACTTATTCATTGCC
>PVIW01014255.1:0-24195 GCA_004026585.1 Noctilio leporinus | reverse complement strand
TTACAGTCTATAGTCTATATTCTAGCCGGGTCTTGGTGCGTGGCAGGGCCTCTGATTGTCACAGTAGGGCTGATTCTGAGTGTCCGCCCCCAGGTAGGCTGGGCCTTCAGCAGCCTGGCTGGGTGTTAGGGCTTCCGGTGTCCTGGAGCCCGCAGGGAGCCCCCTCCCACTCCTGGCGGAGGTTCCGGCCCAGGACGCGGCCCCAGCACTTCTGCAGGGCAGCCCGCAATTTCGCTGGTCCCTGTGCCGACTGGTCCCGCCCCCGCAGTACCGGGAGGAGGCCGTGCCTGTCAGTCAACACTGTCCGGGGTCTGCCTACACTGTCCCGCCCTTCCTGGGCGGGCACCACGCCCCCAAGCCAATCAGCTCTCCTCTGAGTCCTTTACGAGGCCTCTGTGATGAGCCCCTCCCAGGCGTGGGTGGCGCGGCCTTTGTCTCCGGCAATGGCGGGCCTCCTGCCAGTAGTTCCCGGCTTGCCAGCTCTCCGGCTCGCTGCCTGGATCTTCCCGCGGAGCCTGGGGGCCCGTGTGGTTGTGCAGGGCTGGGCCTCCCCCCTCGCAGGGGCCCCCAGCTGCTGTTTCCCCGGTGGCCCAGCAGCTCCGTTTTCGGCCCTCTCGCCGCCCCGCTGGTGCACTTCCCTGTCCCCCGCCCCGGCTTCCCGCAGGACTCTTCTCCTCCGCCTCTAGCCCCGCGCGCGCGCGCGCGCGCGCGCGCGGAGCCTCCTCTCCCCGTTGCCGGAGTGAGTTTCTCACACAGTCCCTCCCCTGCAAGAGTTCAATTCCGGGTTCCCTACGGCGTTCGCCCTTGCTGCCCGCACCGCTCTGTTGAGACTTCCAGTCACCAGCGAGCCCGGAGCTGGCCCCAGTCAAATGCGCCCCTCTGGGCAGAGCCGCCCCTGCCTAGAGCCGACCTCGGCCCGCCGGCCGGTCGGTGGGGAACACCCCACCTACTGTCCTGCTGGCCTCCTCTGCCTCTGGGCTCTGTTCCCCTGTGTCCAGATGCAGTCCGTTCCAATCCCTAGGGTCCTGAAGACGTCTCACGCTCCTTATCCTGTCCACTAGCTGCTTTGGTACTCGAGCACACCATCAGCACTGCTCTCTACTCTGTCGCCATCTTGGAGAATCTCTTCTTTATATCTTTGTTGGACTTACATGCAGCTTAATTTTCTAGAATTTCTTCTTGTCTCTAGATTTAAAGTAGATGTTTACTTTTTTAGTTGTAAAGGGAGATGCAGTGTGTCTACCTAAGTCTCCATCTTGGCCAGAATTCCCAACACCATGGGTGGCAAACACAAGGCCTGCAGACCAAATCCAGCCCTCCACCTTGTTTTATGTAGCCTGGCACCTTGTTTCTACCTGGTACACTTAACTGTTAAGGAGTAGTTACATTTATATAATGTATAAATTTAAGGGCCTAAAATTACTGTTGGCCCTTTGAAGGCAACTGCGAGACTGATATGGTCCCCCTGTTTGCTAGGTTACATGTCATTCACACTCTTGGTTAACCATCTCATTTTGATATAGTATGTCCTTAGCTTCCTAAGTTAAATGCATGGGAAGAAAGTTTTTGTCATCTTACATATTAAAATGCCTTTGTTTTATCTGTTTGAATAATAGCTATAGGTTGATATAGAAGTGAACTTTTTACATCTATTTTTAAAACAATTGTTTTATTTCACATATGTTCATTGGTACACAGTTCAAGGGGATGGTTAAAAATCCTAATGTTTACCTAGGATTTTAACATTCATCTAAATTTTAACATTAAGAAATGAGTTTATATTTGTGGTGAATTGATTCTGTAATTTTCTTGTCTGTGAGTCTGGGTATAAGAATCAAGTTATGCTAATTTTGTACAATAAGTTTGAAAATCTTGCTTTTCATTTTGTTTTGCAAGTTCATATGTAATTGGGATAATCTGTTCTTTTAAAATGTGATGAAACTCACCAGTAAAACTATTTCTCCTATTTTCTTTGGCGGAAAATTTTAAATAATTGGTTTGATCTTTAAGTAAATATAATATTGTGTTAATTATGCTTTTTGTTTTTCTTGAGTTAGTAAAGCTATATTTTTCTAGAAATTTTTATTTCAATATTGTTACCAAATGTTCATAATACTCTGTTTAATTAAGCTGTCATTTATATGTAGGTATTTTCCCCTTTTTATTCATAATAATTTTGTTAGTTCAATGTTCCTTAATCAGTCTTGTTGTGTGCTTTGTTAGCTTTTTAAAAAAGAATTGATCTTTGAATTATTAATCTTCATTTTATTTACTTTCTTACCTATTTAATTTCTACAAGGAATAAACCTGTCTCTAAGGGAGAGAGGATGTGGGTAAATTACATGACTATTATTCTAACCACTCCCTATTCATGTTATCTATCACCCAGTCCCTAGTATTTGAACACCCTATACATCGTATCTTCCTTGACAATATCTGGTACCTCCAATTTCTGAGCATGTAATTTTCTAGAGTATTCTTAGTTTCTCATAAGTGTTTCTCAGTGAAGGCCCTTAAGTTGTAGCTTTCCTCTTCTCTGTAGTTAAGTTTCTCCTCTTTCTCTTTTAGTTTTCTAAAAATATGTTGAAATTTTTGATATTGTCCTAATTTTTCTCTGTTTTCTTTGTTCTTATCTATATACCTTTTAAAATCTTTACTTTAGTATTATTTGGAAAAGATGAGATAATTAAGCATATGATCAATCCACCATTTTTAACCTCAGGCAGACTAATCATCCTGTTTCAAAACAGGCATTGACTGAACGTCTAGATACCATTCTTTTGGAAAAAGCAGAGACTGAACAACAGTGTCTTTCTTTGAAGAAGGAAAATATTAAAATAAAGCAGCAGGTTGAGGTAAGGCAATCTTTTAATCTTTTTATTAACTTACATAGTGTGGTCATAAGTTTTAGAGCTAAGACCTTAAAAAGCATCTCATCTGACTTTAACAATTTATGAACAAGAAAACATTTATATATAAAATGAAAAATAACTAAAATCACTCAGCTACACAGAGATAGCTGACAGTACCTTGTTGGAATGTTTACTCTTACTTATTACTAATGACATTCTTGAATAATACTGAAAGAAAAGTATTTATGAAAAAGTACTCATTTAAGTAGGTTGACTCTCAACAAATACTCTACATTCTATCTGTTTAGTTCTAAGATGTGCAGTATCCCCTTGGGTATGGGCAAATCTACTCAGGAGACAGTCACTAAGCCTTGTGACATAATATAACTTTGTTCTTTTGAAATATTCAGAAACTTTTTCCTGGCTAGGTTGCTTAATATTTTGAAGTGTTGTCCTGATACACCAAGGTTGTGGGTTCAATTCCTGGTTGGACGCACACAAGAGTCAACCAGTGAAATCATAAATGAATGGAACAACAAATTGATGTCTCTCTCTCTCTCTCTCTCTCTCTCCCTTCTTCCCTCCCTCTCTCTCTTCCTCTCTCCCTCCCTCTCTCTCTGCCTTCCTCTCTCTCTTCTCCCCATCTCCTTTCTCTCTCTCTCTCTCAAATAAATTTCAAAAAATAATAAAGGGAATTTCCTAGCTTTTAGTTTTTACTTTGAATAACATTAGTATTGCTGATATATATTGTCATTTAAGGTAGTCAGGACGAGACTTCTAGCCAAGATGGAGGCATAGGTAGGCACACTTCACCTTCTTACAAAACCATAAGGATCACAACCAATCTCAACACAGCCAACAACCAAAACTGCCAAAAATTTGAACTGTGTGGAAGTTTGCTAACCAAGAATTTAATAAAGAAATATTCATTTAGGTGGGTAGGAGTGGTGGAGCCAGGGTGAAGGGAATATGGTATGGTAGCAGGGAGGTTGCAGGGGCAAGGAAGCGGTATTGGCTAGTGGAATGGGCAGTCCTACATTCATATGTGTCAGTTAAAAGCTGGGAGGGACACCTGAGGAGTGATTCCAGCCCCAGCCCAGACCACAGAGGCCAGGGTTCTAGTGATGGGAAAATAAAGCCTCAGAGCTTCTGGCTCTGAAAACCAGTGGGGGATGGAGCAGTGAAAGAAACTGCTCCTCTTTCAGAAGAGTTGGTTTAGGGGGCCCCCATGGTCCTATGATGCACGCACACACAGCTACTCAGGGAACCTTCACCAGGGCAACACTCACATTGGGGAAATGGGTGAAGTGATTGGAAATGGCTCAAGTGCCAGGCAAGTGGCATTGTTCCATCACTGACCATCCCCCTACATACAGCATCATAAAGTGGTGAAACCAGTTGCCTTGCCCTAGCAAATATTTAAGTCTCTGCCCCGTACAATATAACAGGTATGCCAAGATAGGGAGTCAAAGTAGCTCTATCTAATACACAGATACAGAGGGAGGCTGCCAAACTGAGGAGATGAAGAAATATGGCCCAAATGAAAGGACAGATCAAAACTCCAAAAAAAGAACTAAGTGAACAGAGATAGCCAACCTATCAGATGCAGAGTTCAAAATACTGGTGATAAGGATACTTAGATAACTAGTTGAGTATAGCAAATGCATAAGAGAAGAAATGAAGGCCATACTAAGTGAATTAAAAATCCACAGGGGACCAATAGTGAAGGGAAGAAAGCTAGGGTTCAAATCAGTGAACTGGAGCATTAGGAGGAAATAAACTAGTATGGAATGAACAAATAAGAATTCAAAAAACAGAGAAAAAGAAGACTCACAGACTTCTCCAAGAGTGCCAATACCCGATCATAGGGATGCCAGAAGGAGAAGAGGAAGAAAAAGAAAATGAAAATTTATTTGAAAAAAAATGAAGAAAACTTTTCTAACTTTCCTTTCCTTGGTAAAGGAAATAGGCATGTAAGTTCAGGAAGCACAGAGAGTTCCATGCAAGTTGGACCCAAAGAGGACCACACTAAAACACATCATAATTAAAATGCCAAAGGTTAAAGATAGAGTTGTAAAAGCAGCAAGAGAAAGGCAGAGAGTTACCTACAAAGTAGTTCTCATCAGATTATCAGCTGATTTCTCAAAAGAGGTTTTGCAAACACTGTGACCAAGCTCTTATATGAAATGTTAAAGGGACTTATTTTTTAAAAGAAAATTAAAACTATGAACATTAGAGTGACAACAAACACAATTATAAACCAAATCTAAAAAGAAAACTAAGCAAACACCTATAACAGGTACAGAATCATAGATAATGGAGATCATGTAGAGGGTTATCAGTGGGAGGGGAAAGGGGAAGTATGGGGGAAAAGGTACAGGGATTCATAAGCATAATTGGTAGGAACAAAATAGGAAAATATTAATAATAGTAAAGGAAATTGAGAGGCCACAGACTTATATGTATGACCCATGGACATGAACTAAGGGTGGGGATTACTGGAGGGAATGTGGGTACCAGACAGCAAAGGCAAAAGGGAAAAATAGGGGCAACTGTTAGAATCAATAAAATAAAAGAAAAAGAAAAAATGTAGTCAGCCTGAGTAGAATTTTGGAATATCAGAATCATACTTCTCTAGATACCTTTCTGTTATTTCCCTTTCTCTCAATTAGCTTGTGGCTAATAACTTTTCATGAGGGTGAGAGTTTATATTTTAATTAAATTTTTTTGTATAGTTTATTGATTATGCTGTAACAGTAGTCCCAAATTCTTTTTTCTTTTTCCTTGGCTCCCCTCCACCCAGTCCCTCTGTTCCTTCCCACAGTCCTACCCCATCTTAGTTCATGTCCATGGATTATACATATCAGTTCTCTGATTTCACCCTTTTCTCTGGTATTCTTAACTTTCCCCTGTCTATCTTGTACCCACCAACTATGTTTCCTAATCCCTGCACCATTTCCCCATTTTGCCCCCTTCTCTTCCCAGCTGATAACCCTCCCAGTGATCCCCTTACCTGTGTTTCTGGTCCTATTCTGGTGGTTTGCTTATTTTGTTTTAGTTTTCCTTTTTCTTTTTCATTTTTCATGTTCTGTTATTGATAGCTGGAGTTTGTTGTCATTTTAATGTTCATAGTTTTGATCTTCTTTTTCTTAAATAAGTTTCTTTAACATTTCCTATAATGATAGCTTGGTGATGATGAACTCCTTTAGCTTTACGTTGTCTAGGAATCACTATATCTGCCCTTCCATTCGAACAATAGCTTTGCTGGATAGAGCAATCTTGGTCGAAGGTCCCTGCTTTTCATCATTTTGAATATTTCTTGCCAGGCCCTTCTTACCTGCAAAGTTTCTTTTGAAAAACCAGCTGATAGTCTTATTGAAACTCTTTTATAGGTGGCTAATAACTTTTGTCTTGCCGCTTTTAAGATTCCCTCTTTATCTTTAATATTTGGCATTTTAATTATGATGTGTCTTACTGTGGTCCTGTTTCAGTCTAACTTGTTTGGGACTTCCTGTGCTTTCTGGACTTGTATGTCTTATTTCCTTCACCAAATTTGGGAAGTTTTCCTTTATTATTTTTTCACACGTTTTCAATTTCTTGCCCTTTCTCTTCTCCTTCTGGCATTCCTATGATTCGGATGTTGGCATGGTTAAAGTTGTCCCAGAGGTTCCTAATCCTCACCTCATTTTTTTTTCTTAACTCTTGTTTCTACTTTCTGTGCTGATTGACTCTATTTCTTCCTTATGTTCCAAATCGTTGGTTTGAACCCCATTTTCCTTCCCTTCACCATTGGTTTTGTGTTTATTTTCCTTTGCTTTACTTGCCTTCACATTTTTCCTTATGTGTTTACTATACTCAAGCATATCTGTCAAACTGTGAGCATCTTTATTACCAGTGTTTTAAACTGGTAGTGTCTCTCTCAGGCTGGCAGTCTGTTCATCTGTCAGGCTGGCTACTTTTCTGATGCTTAGTTTAGCTACTGGGACCTTGATTTGTGCCCCTTTTTGAGTCATATTTCTATGTCTCTGCATCTAGATGTGCTGCTGTGTTTGTTTCTATATCTTAGGTAGAGCTGTTGCATCTATTAGTTGTAAGGGGCAAAGCCTTAGGTGTTTGTCAGTTGGTGGGAGGGTGACCCATTTTACCAGGTAGTGGCACTGTATGTGGGGGAGGGGTCTGAGAGGGATCTATGCCACTTGCTCAGCACTTACCCCCTTTTCAGGTACTTTTTCCTACTTCCTGTGTGGGGCTTACTTCTCTAGTTCGTTCCATGGCTCCCAGAGTGAGTGGGTCTGTGGATGTTTCAGGACTATGGGGGGCTCTAAACAAACTCTTCCTGATAGTTCCCCGACCCCAACCCCCACTGGTTTTCACAATCAGAAAAAGCAATGTGGCATTTTATTTTTCTCCCCTGGTGCTGGAATAGTGAGCTGTGAGATCTGGTCTGGTGCCAGGAGCACTCAGTAGGTGCCCTGGCTGTGATTTTTCTTTTCTGTGGCAGATACCTGCCACTTTTCCATTGGTGCTACCAACTCATGCAACTGCCCTGTCATGTGCTCTGGCAGTTTGCTGGCCTAATCACTTCCTTTGTGTCCTGGCTCTGCCCCTCCTACCTGTCTGGATGAGTCTTCTATTTTTTTTGGACTTGTGTGTGCAGTTTTACATGCAGGAATTTCTAAATGTCTCTGGTTGTGAGGTAGATGTGTTGTTTTTGGTTGTGGGAGGAGATGCAGTGTATCTATCTACATGTCCATCTTGGATCTCTCCCCTAATAAAAGAATTTTTGTGTGCTTATTTTTATAATAGGATTCTGTAACTAAGATGGAAGATATGCACAAGGAGTTTGAACAATCACAAAGAAATTGTACAAAGCAAATGGAAAACTTGAAAAATGAATTAATGGAAATACATTTCAAACACAATGAAGATAAAGCTAGGTTGCAAAAGGAATTAGAAGGAGCACAAAAACAATTAGAGTGTTTAGAACATCTTAAATTTCAGAGTGACTATGAAGATAATGTTAAAAAATTGCAAGCCTATGAGGAACAAATTTCATATCTGCAAAAGCAATTAGATGCTGCCACAAATGAAAAGAAGCAAGGAATTATTCATCTCCAAAACATCATTGAGGCTAATTCTCAGCAATACCAAAAAGATAGTAATAGTTTGGAAGAAGAACTTTTGCAATTGAAAGCGACACACCAAGAAGAGGGGAAAGAGTTAATGTGGCAGATTGCAGCATCTGCCCAAGAACATGAAACAGAATTAAGTAATTTAGATCAGCTAAAGGAGAACTTAGTTAAACAATGCGAGGCAAGTGAAAAGAACATGCAGGAGAAATATGAATGTGAATTAGAAAACTTAGGGAAATCCTCCAATACAAACCAAGAAAATCAGATGTGTTCTTTGCTCTTACAGGAAGATACATTTATAGAACAAATAGTAAATGAAAAAGTCAGACACTTAGAAGATTCATTAAAAGAACTAGAGTCTCAACATAACATCTTAAAGGATGAGGTAATTTATATGAATAATCTTAAATTAAAACTTGAAATTGATGCCCAGCGCATAAAGGATGAGTTTTTTCATGAACGGGAAGACTTAGAATTTAAAATTAATGAGTTATTACTAGCTAAAGAAGAACAGAGCTGTGTAATCGAAAAATTAAAATCTGAACTAGAAGATTCAAATAAACAATTCTGCTATACTCAAGAACAGCATAACAAAGAAGTGCAGAGTCTTCAGGAGCAACATCAAAAAGAAATATCAGAACTACATGAGACATTTTTGTCAGATTCAGAAAAAGAAAAATTAGCATTAATGTTCGAAATACAGAGTCTTAAGGAGCAGTGTGAAAACCTACAGCAAGAAAAGCAAGAGGCAGTATTAAATTATGAAAGTTTGAGAGAGATTATGGAAATTTTACAGACGGAACTAGGGGAATCTGCAGGAAAAATTAGTCAAGAATTTGAATCGATGAAGCAACAGCAAGCATCTGATGTTAATGAACTTCAGCAGAGACTCAGGACTGCTTTTAATGAAAAAGATGCTCTTCTTGAAACTGTGAATCATCTCCAAAGAGAAAATGAAAAGTTGTTATCACAAAAAGAACTTGTACCAGAACTGGAAAATGCCATAAAAAACCTTCAAGAAAAGAATGAAGTATATTTAGTTAGTCTTAGTCAGAGAGATTCCATGTTACAAGAATTTGAAGCAAAAATAAGTTCTCTTACTGAGGAAAAAGATGATTTCATAAATAAAATAAAAAGCTCTCATGAAGAGATGGATAAAATCCGCATAGAACATGAAAAGGGAGAAAGATTAATTACAGAACTTAGGGAGAAAGTGCAGCAAACTACCCAGTACAGCAGTGAGCTGGAACAAAAGGTAAATGAATTGACAGGAGAACTTGAAGAAACTTTAGAAGAAAAGAATCAGAATTACCAAAAACTAGAAAAGCTTGTGGTTCAATTGAAATCTCTCTCAGAAAACAAGGAAGCATTGTCATCTGAATTGAAATCTCTTACTAAAGAAAATAATAGACTCATTTCAGAAAAGAATCAATTGAGTAGAGACTTGGAAGCTCTCCTGTCTCAAAAAGAAGGGTATCTTATGCTTAAGGAACACATTTCTGAATTAGAAAAGAAACTTCAGTTAACAATTGAAGAGCGAGATAACTTAAGTAAACAGTTTGAAAATGAGCACATTCAGAAATTATTTGTCATAACTCAGTTGTATGATTTTCTTAAACAAATTGAATCAGAAGTTTTAGAAGAATATGAAGAGCAAGATGTTGCCAAGGTCCTACAAGCCATAGGTAAATCCTTAGCTAAAATAAATGAGGAAAAACTCAGCCTTTGTTTGCAATATGACAAAAAGGTAATAGAGTTAGAAAAAAATATTAAGTGCCTTCAAGAGGTGAATATGGTTCAATGTGAGGAACTTAGATCTTTACTAAGAGACTCTGAACAAGAGAAAGCTCTCTTACGGAAAGAGTTAGAGGAAACCCAGTCAGAGAAAGGGGCCCTACATTCTGATATTCTAGAAATGAAGATTGCTAATGAAAAAACAAAGCTTGAAAATCAGAATCTTTCAATTCAAGTTGAAGAAGTATCACAAAAATTATGTAGTAAAATTGAAATCCATAATGAAAAAGAGAAGTCTTTTATAAAGGAACTTGAAAACCTAAGGGTAGTGTTAGAGCAAAAAGAATCTGAATTGCAAGATATGAAAGCAGAGTTGATAATACTAAAGGTACTATTAATTTGAGTTATATTGATTTAAATCAAGTATTGTTATAAACTCTAGAAAATATATAAACTTTTTACACTTTGAAGTCAGAAATAAATTTTTAGCATTTAAGCTCAAATGGGAAATTTCTGAGAAAGGCATTAAGTATTTTCATGTTGTGTATTCTCTTATCACATTAACTTTTTGGTTTGAGATCATTTTAGAATCATGATCTTAAATAAAATTAAGGGGTTGACTGGCTTGGTCAATATTGTATCACCTAGTCAACAGCAAAATGCAAATAAATATGAAAAATTTGTATTTCATTCTTATGTGATGCACATACTACCTTAAAGAACACAACTAAACAAAATAGTTAATGGTAATTAAGCTAAAATTGTCTAGTGTCAGGTTGTTTATCTTGGCTTTGGACACTAGTGTTTGTTTATTGTAAATGCTGTGTGTATAAGGTCAATATTATATGGTCTCTCAAAGGAAAAAAAAGACTTCACCAAATTGTATTTTGTATGAATTCTTTAATAATTATTTTCGCATGCTTAACATTATGGCTAATTCATCACTGGAAATGAAATGATTCTGGTTTTTCCCTGCCATAAAATCTAGGATTGCTTAGAGAAATCACCTTCAGTAGAAAACGATCAACCATCCTTGGTAAAAGAGCTAGAAGAAAAAGTAGGTAAGTAATTTTACAGATGTTGTCACAATTATACAGATTCTTCTTAGTGATAAAATAGGTTGGAAAACATGGTAGCCAATTAATGAGTCTTTAAATCATAATAATCATCTATCTCTTCCTAATGTCCCCATTCTTGCCCCGCTGCCACCTGTTTACCTTCCTTATCAATACCATCACTTTCTTTTTCATCCAAGCAAAGGACTGATGTGATTTAATGTATAAATAGTTTCATGATTATTTTGGATTTTAAATTTGTTTTAAAAACTATTTTAATATCCAGCTACCTAGGCACTAGTAATAGAAAGCTGATTAAGAGACAGACCATGCCTTCACAGAGCTCACTGCCCGAAGGGGCTGTTATTTACAGTAGTTGGTGTCTGTGCATAGTACAGTGCTGGCAGTACAAAAAGGAACTGCCTGTTTAAAGTTAGTAAAACGTCACAGAATAAGCTGTACTTTTCTTGTGTCTTTAAGACTGCCTTTCATCTCATGACAAATTTTTCATTCTAGCATGAGGAAACAGTAGGTTATATATGTTAACGTATATATAACATCAAGTCCATGCTTGGAAGATCTTGGAGAGGTTGGAGTCTGAGCATAGAAGCAACAGTGTCACATGCATTTACTTTTCATAGTAACATGGATAGGTTGTTTAAAGATGAAGAAATAAATATATTATTATGTAATGTGCCCAAAATTCCTCATTTCAGTGCCTACTTAATTGGCAAAGGAAAAGGGAGAGAGTTATTGAAAGAGTTTATAATGACTCCCAATTTTCTGTAATAGATGACTAGAGGCAAATCAGGTTAGGGAGATGGTGAGATCGGTTTTGGATAAATTAAGTGTAAATACTAATGTAAGTGGAGATGTCAGACAGACTGCTAAATACGCAAATCTGCAATCAAGAGCTAGGTTAGAGATAAAATTTTGTAATCCACATAATAGTTGGCATTAAAAGCCATGAGATTGAGATCACCAACAAAATGAGTGTAGGGGAAAAAAAGAGAATCAGAAAGTTCTCCATCATTTAAAATCAGAAAGATAGAAACAGCAAGAGATTGAGAAGGCTCAGTCAGTGAGGTAGGAAGACCCAGAGAATAAAAAGCCTTGGCAGCTAAGGCAAATGAAGTGCTAGTGAAGGAAGTGTTTCAAGAGGGTTAAATACTGAACTATGATGAATGCTATGATAGGTAAATTAACATTGGTACAAAGAACTGACCATTGGATTAAGCAGCCTAAATGTCATTGATGACTTGGTGGTAACAGTCCGCATGATATGCCAAAGCCAGAGGCTGATTAAAATGAGTTCAGGAAACACATGGAGGAAGAAAATTTGAGAGCATGTATAAACAATTCTTACAAGGACTTTTGCTCTGAAAGAAAGAGGAGATAAGACAATATCCAGAAGGGAAAAGGTTTGCCTTTTTTGAGTGTATACTGTATGTAATATTTCACCTTTCCTATCCTTTCTGCAATCATCTTTTGCTGCTTCCGCTACTTATTCCTGACCTTAGTCTTTTGATTATATTTTTCTTATAGTATGTTTATAAATTGGGGAGGGGGGAAATGAATAAAGAAGTAGATATGCTGTACAAAAAAAAGGGGGAGAATTGCTACATTGATGCCTGGGTAGGTGAGAAGATACTGAATGAAGTGCAGAATTGAAAGTTGGCCTATGCTACACACACAGAGATGGTTCATCTGTAGCAGCCAGGGAAAGACAGTCTATATGGTGAAGATGCAACTGGTTAATAAGCAGGGACATAACTAGAAATCATAATTGAAGCTAACCAATGATACCATCAAGAAGTAACACATAGAACAGTGGAGCTTCAGTAGGGAAAACAGCTAAAGATGTTAAGAGGAAAGGTCCAGATTGGACCCATAGAACACATTATGTGTTTAGTTATAAAAATAAGACCCACCAATCAAGAGGAGTGTGTTTAGGGAGCATAAATATATAATTTCATCTGGTATCTCTTCTATTTAATCCTTATTTGTAAATTACCACCTAAACTCTTGGAATACTTGTGTTTCAGGGAATCTTCTCAGGTTAAAAATGTCCCAACAGCCTCTCCAATTCCTAGGCACTTAGAAAAGGCTAAAAATATGCAGGCTATTTTGGAGGATTAAAGAAAATGGATAATTTTTACATTGTTTGCCTTACTTTGATAATGAATAATTAAGCTTTCACTCAATAAAAATAGGTATTGCCCTGTCCTAGTAACTCAGTTGGCTAGAGTGTAATCCTGATACACCAAGGTTGTAAGTTCAGTTCAATTGGGGCACATGCAAGTGTCAACCGATGAATACATAAGTAAGTGGAAAAAGAAATTGGTGTTTTTCTCTCTCCCTTCTCTCTAAAATTAATTAAAAAATTTTAATTGGTATTAATATTTTTGGAACTTACTACTTTTAATTTCAAATTGCAGATTTTGTGTTCCAAATTAAAGATCAGTTTCTAGAGCTAAAATAAATCAATAATTTGAATATTTTCCCTTTTTTCCCCTTTCAGTTTATATATAACCTATTCATTTTGTTTTTAGAATATCTAGAAAAAGAATCCAAAGAGAAAGAGGAGAAAATAAATAAGTTAAAACTAGTTGCTGTGAAGGCAAAGAAAGAACTAGATTCCAGCAGAAGAGAGGTAAGGTGACTAAAAAATGTAAAATTAAAGAACCTTACATTTTAGAAAATAAAGTTTTTCTGTTCATAAAAATTCTCTATTCTATATTTAAAATAGGCTCAAATCCTAAAGGAAGAACTCAAATCTGTTCGATCAGAAAAGGATCAATTGTCTACTTCCATGAGAGATCTCATTCAAGGTGCAGAAAACTATAAGGTAAAAAGTTAATAACAAATTATATTTGTAGCCACTAAGTTAGGAAATATACTAGAAATATGAAACTCTTGTCCATAACACGATCACCTTATGTTTAGTAAGTTTTTATTATATTTTTGTATGATGTGATATCATTCTAGGGCCAGTACTTTACATAGTTAAGGTTTAAATAGTGCCTTGTTTTTTAAAACCAAAATTCTGTTTTGGGATTTTATAATAAAATTAGTAAATAAAGATGGCTGCTATTACTATTTAATAGTGTTCTGGACAGATGAATAAACCTGAAGCTTAAACAACTGCTCTAACAGGAAGATGAAAGCATTATTACTTGGAGGTAATAGGCTTATCTACCTAAATAACTGAAATTCTGTTATAAAAATATAAGAATTAAATATGAGAGTACAACAAAATTACTGAATGCAAGATAAATACCATTGTATTTCTTTACCTATTTATTCAGCAAATATCTTTACAATTGGGCTGAGTTCTGAGTAGTACTCAGGAAGATGGTAGTCAACAAAACAGACCAAGTTACTGCCCTCTTAGGACTTAAATTCCAATGGCAATAACAGACAAGCAGACAAAAATACAAGATACAAACTATATAGAAAAGTAAAGGTAGGTAGAAGAGAGTGAGCCAAAATCAAGTGGGATCTGATTAAAAGAAGAAGATACCATAATTGCCTAAAATAAAATTTTGAAAAGAGCTTTAATGACAAAATTTGGTACTAAATGACGAAAACTACAAAACAAACAAGGTCTGTCCAGAAAGTATTGAGCCAATGCCAATAGAATTAAAATGGTTTATGTGGCTGATACTTTCAGGACTGACCTCCTATATAGGATGACTGAATATTATTTAAAATACTCTATTTGGTTTATAAATTCTAAAATAACTCACTAAAAAGTGTAGGTAGGGTGATCTTGACAAGCTAGCAAGAAGTAAAAAGTGACATTTTGCTCTAGCAGACAAAATTCATTATAAAACTACAGTAATGATATAATTTCTATGCAAAAATAAAACAAATTAATTTAACAGAAGATATGGAGACTTATGCATAATAACAAGTAATAGGACAGGCTTTCCAATGCACTTTACATATCTTATGGCACTTAATTGTCAAAACTACCCCAAGAAGTATGGTAATAGTTTACAAGTGATGAATCTGAGGTACAAAGAGATTAAGGGACTGAAAGTTACAGAGCAGGTAACATAGAAGAGCTGAAATTGGATTCAGGCAGTCTGATCTTAGATCTGTTCTTTCACCAAATAAGCTATGCTACCCCAGTGAGAATTTAAAACACAGAAACCAATTAAGAAAATTAAAAAACTATTTCAGAAAAATCTACTTAGATTTTTACTTAATTCTTTACACCAAAGTAAATACTGGATGGATAGTCAAAATAAAAGCTATTTTTAAAAATCTAAAATAAAATACTGTATCACTAGACTTCTGAACATGAAATACTTTTCTAAACTTAAAATCAAAGAAGTTACAAAGGGAAGGTACTGAACTGTACAAAATATAAACTTAACATGAAAATATGACAAGATTAATATTTTTAATATATACTGATAGCTCATAAATCCATTTGTAAACACATTTGAAATTTATGTATGAACATTTATCTTTTATGAGCTATTAGGAGCTTACTTCTGTACATACCAATTTATTAATTTTCTCCAGAGGTAGATTAGGTATGCCAGTATATTTGTTTAAAATATAGATATCACCCTGGCTGGTGGCACAGTAGATAAGGCACCGGCCTGTGAACCCAAAGGTCGCTAGTTCGATTTCCCAACCAGGGCAACATAACTAGGTTGCAAGCCAGGTCTCCAGCCAGGTCTATAGCTGGAGGCAGGTGATGTTTCTCTCCCTTCCCCTCTCTCTGAAAAATAATAAATAAAATTTAAAATAAAATACAGATATCAAAAGACTAAAAACAAGAAGAATGAATATTCAGTAACTGTGAGACAACTATAAAAGGTATAATATACATAATGAGAATGCCATAAGGAGAGGAAAGAGAGAAAAGAACAAAAGATGTTTCATACAGTAATGACTTAAGAGTTTTCCCAAATTAACATCAGATACCAAACCAAAAAGGAAGCGAGGGAACACCAAAAAATGTATACCTAGGTATATAATTTGTAAACTTCAGAACATCAAAGATAAAAAATCCAGAAAAAGCCATAAAAGGAAAAACACTTTACCTGTAAGAATCACATCCAACTTCTGGTCAAGATGGCAGCGTAGGTAAATGTGGGACTCAAATTCTCCCATAGCCACATCAAAATTACAACTTAATTACGGAACAACCATCATTCAGAACCACCCAAAATCTGGCTGAATGCAAGTCCTACAACTGGGGAATTAAAGAAAAAGCTACATTAAGACTGGTAGGAGGGGCAGAGAGGTGGAATTGGCTGGTTCCTCACCTGCATGTGGTAGATAAAAACCAGAAGGGATATCTCAGCTGCTAAGGTCCCCCTGAGGAGCAAAGGGTTCCAATACCAAAGCTGGCCCCCCCAGTGTAGGGTTCCAGTGCCAGAAGAGGAGTGCCCATAATTTCTGGCTGGAAAAGCCAGTGTGGATTGAGGCTGAGTGAGATGGAGACTTCTGGAGTCCAAAGCAGTTTCTCTTAAAGGACAGGCATACGGACTTACTCGGACTCACTTGCTCTGAACTCCAATGTTAGGACAGTAACTCAAGAGGCACCAGAGACATACAAGGAGGAATTGAATTGTCTGGCATCAAGGTGAGAGCACAGGACCAGCTTTCTTGAACATAGACATGCTGGCAGAGGCCATTGTTCCTTTGATAAGACTCCTACCCCTACAGAGCAGGCAAGTGGGTTCCATATCAAGATTCCAATAATCTGCCTCACACTGTGCCCTGCCATACCCAACTTTTGGGCCCGCCCATATGGTTCCAGTGGATTTTCTATAATAATGGCTTATCTTGGCTCATACTTCAGATTTTCCTAAAATCTCCCAAACACAGCAACTAGCCTCAGCATGCCCATGCCTTTTACTATATGGCCCCAACCCTAGCACTAGCAGCAGCCAGCATGATTCATAGCTGGCTTGGCCTTGCCTGGATACCTCCAAGCCCAGAACAAGTAGTAGACATCTGCAGATAACACTGTAGCTTATGCCAGGTGTCCCCAGGCAGGAAACAGATAGAGGCTGACTTTGGCCTTTACCTCCTGGGAGGCCCCAGAACCAGTGCACCCATTCAACACCTTCAAACCACATTGAAGCACCAGCACCTAACCATCTCCACAAGTTACATATTTAAAGGGGTGGACTAGTAGGCACCAGAGCTCTACTGAAATAAGTCCTGCTTTGTGGGGTATTTCCCAGCATAGGTGGTTCTCCATGGTGGTCTACCTGGGACAACTTCCAAGTGTATCACCATTTGCATCATGGTGCTAAAAATACAAGAGAAAGAGCAAGAAATTGAAAAACCTATCTGAAAAAAATAACAGAAAAGTTTAACTTACAAGTCCAGGAAGCACAGGGTCCCTAACAAAATGAACACAAAGAGGCCCACACTAAGACACACCGTAATTTAAAATGCTGAAGGTTAAAGACAAAGAGAGAATCTTAAAAGCAGCAAGAGAAAAGTAGTTAGTTAGTTACCTATAAGAGAACTTCTATGACACTCAGCCAGTTTCTCAACAGAAACTTTGCAGGCCAGAAGAGATTGACAAGAATTATTCAAAGTAATGAAAAGCAAGGACCTAAAACCAAGATTATTTACCCAGCAAAGCTATCATTTAGAATCAAAGGACAGATAAAGAACTTCCCAGATAAGAAAAAGCTTGAGTTCATCTCCAACCAGTATAGCTATATTAGATAGGTAGATAGATAGATATAGATTATCTCTTTAAGAAGAAAGAAGATTATAATATGAACAATAAAAACACTGATCAACAATTGAATCTAAAAACCAAAATAAAGAAGCAGATCAGAAACAGATTCATAGATAACAGAGAACCTTTTGATGATTACCAGATGGAAGGGGATTGGGGGGGATGAGTGAATAGGGTGAATGGATTAAGACATACATATTTGTTGTTATAGAATAGTCATGCAGATGTAGAGTACAGCATAGGAAAGGTAGTTAATAATATTCTAGTAACTATGCATGGTTTCTGATGGGTGTGTGATTTACTGGGTTGATCACTTAGTAAGTTATGTAGTGTTTAATCACTGGAGTTAACACCTGAAATTAATGTAATAATGTATGACAACTATAATTAAAATTTTTAAAATGATTACAAATAAGTTTAAATTAAAAATTACATCTACTTTGTCAGAAACCACACAAGAAATGAGTATGGAATAAAATACTTAAATTGTTGAAAGAGAAATATTCCTTCTATGCCCTGAAATACTATCCTCCAAAAAGGGAGGTAGCAATAAAGAGTTTATCAAATAAAAATTGAGGGGATTAGTTGCCATGCCTTTCAACAAGTATTAAAAGTTCTTTAGAGTGAAGGAAAATGGTACATGCCAGACCCCAGTAGTCATATTGAAGAACAAAGTGGGAAAATTAATACTATGTAACTTCAAGACTTAGAATAAAGCCACAATAAAGATTGTGGTATTGCTGAAAGAATGCACAGATCTATGAAACAGAATAGAGAGCCTAGAAATAGCCCTATGTAAATACAGTCAACAGATCTTTGACAATGGGGCAAAAATCAACTTCAATGAAGGGTACTGAAACGAGTAGATGTCCACATGCAAAAATAAATAAATAAATGGATAATCTGGCCCTGGCCAGGTAAGCTCAGTTGATTAGAATATTGTCCTGATACACCAAGTTTGCAGGTTCAATCTCTGGTCAAGGCACATACAAGAAGCAACCAGTGGAGGAGAATCCAAGATGGAGATGTAGGTAGACACACTGCTTCCCCTGCACAATCAAAAATGGATGCATCTTCCTCAAAACTAGAGGCAACCAGAAGTCCAGAATATCGAGCTACAAGGAAGTCCAACAAACAAAAGACATAAAGAAGAAATACTGATCCAGACAGGTAGGAGGGGTGGAGCCAGGACAGAGAGGATGCAGTTTAGCAGCAAGTGGTTTGGCAGCATGCTAGCTGCAGTGGGATGGCAACTGTGGCCAACCAGCGGAAAGTGTAGTCACACATTGAAGAAAAAAAAAAGTAGTAGGGATATTTGTTGAGTGCTCCCAGCACCAGACCAGACTGTGTGGCTCATGGTTCCGGCATGGAGTAGGGCCTGGGGGCGGGGGAGAGGGGGTTTGATAAAGCCACATTGCTTCTGACTGTGAAAACCAGTGGCGATTGGAGTGAAGGAAGAAACTGCCCACCTCTCAGCAGAGTCCTGTTTGTTTAAAGGCCCCCTGGTCCTGAAACATCCACTGACCCACCCACCCTGGGAACCATGGCCAGAGTAACAGGTAGAGTGGTGCCAGTTCCCTATGGGAAACAGAAGAAGTATCTGGAAAGGAGGTAAATGCTGGGCAAGCACCATTGTTCCCTCCCAGACCCCTCCCTGACATATAGCACCACAACCTGGTAAAATGGGTCACCTATATTGACAGATACTCAAGGCTCCACCTCTTACAATGTAATAGGTACAATAGCTCAACCTAAGACACAGAGGCAAACACAGGAGCCGGTCAAGTTGAGGAGACAGAGAATTATGCCCCAAAAGAGGGGACAGATCAAGGTCCCAGTCGTTAAAGGGATGAAATAGCCAACCTAACAGACACACAGTTTAAAATGCTGGTGATAAAGATGTTCACAGACTTGACAGGTAAGCTTAAGTATGGCAAATGCAGAAGGGATGAAGTGAAGGCTAGGCTAAGTGAAACAAAGGAAAATCCACACGAAACCAATGGTGAAGGAAAGGAAAACAGGGTTCAAATCAAGGATTTGGAACATAAGGAAGAAATAAACAGTCAACCCGTACAGAAAGAGGAAACAATAATTGCAAAAAAATGAGGAGAGACTTAGGAACGAACCTCTGAGATGACCTTAAATGTGCCAACATCTGAATTGTAGGGGTGCCAAAAGGGGAAGAGCCAGAAATTAAAAACTTGTGTAAAAAAATAATGAAGGAAAACTCCCCAAATTTGGCAAAGGTTAAAGACATACCACTAAGTCCAGGAAGCAGAGAGAGTCCCAAACAAGGTAGACCGAAACAGAGCCACACCGAGATACATCATAATTAAAATGCCAAATATTAAAAATAAAGAGAGAATCTTAAAAGCAGCAAAAGGAAAATGAGTTACCTACGAAAGGGTTCCTATAAGACTGTCAGCTGATTTCTCAAAAGAAACTTTGCAGGCAAGAAGTATTCGAAGAAATGAAAAGCAAGGACCTACAACCAAGGTTACTCTATCCAGCACAGCTATCATTTAAAATGAAAGGGCAGATCAAGTGCTTCCCACACAAGGTAAAGCTAAAGGAGTTCATCAACACCAAGCCCATATTATAGGAAATGTTAAAGGGACTTATTTAAGAAAAAGAAGATCAAAACTAAGAACATTAAAACGACAACAGACTCACAACTCTCAACAACAGAACCTGAAAAAAGAAAAAAAGGAAAACAAAAACAAACCAAGCAAACCACTAGAATAGGACCAGAAACATAGGCATGGGGATCATTGGTAGGGTTAGCAGTTGGGAGAGGGAAGGAGGCAAAACGGAAATGGTGCAGGGATTAGGAAACATAACTGATGGGTACAAGATAGACAGGGAGAAGTGAAGAATAATAGAGGAAAGGGTGAAACCAGAGAACTTATACGCACAACCCATGGACATGAACTAAGGATTGTGTGACTATGGGAGGGAATGGGGGTCATGGATGGTGGAGAGCAAAGGGAAAATAATTTGGAACAATTTATAACAACATTATCAATAAAATGCACCTTTAAAAAAGGGGAAAAAAGCAACCAATGAATGCATCAATAAGTGAGACAACATATTGATGTTTTCCTTCTCTCTTCTCCCTCTCCATCTCCTCCATCTCTCTCCTCTTCTTCCTCTCCTTCTCTATATCAATCAATAAATAAATGTTAGAAAGTCAATAGATAAATTAGTTTAAAAACAAACGTAGACATTAAGCCCCACAAAAATTAACTCAAAATGGATCGGAGAGCTAAATATAAAACAATGCTATAAAACTCTTAGAAGATAACACAGGAAAAAACCTAGAGACATTGGCAGTGGCTTTTAAGGTAGAACACTGAAGGCATGACCCATGAAATAATTCATAAGTGGTACTTAATTAAAATTTTTCTGTGTTAAAGTTAATGTCAGAAGAAGGAGAATATTAGCCACAGACCAGAACTTAATTAAAATTTTTCTGTTTTAAAAGTAATGTCAAAAGAATAAGAAGGTAAGCCACAGACCAGAAGGAAATATTTGCAGATGACATGTATCTGATAAAGAACTGTTATCCAAAATACACAAAGAACTATTTAAACTCAACAATAAGAAAATAAAAAACCTGTTGGAGGAAATGGGGTATTGGGTGGAGAGGGGCAAAAGGGGGGAAAATTGGGACAACTGTAATAGCAAAATAAATAAAATATATTAAATTTTTAATAAAAATAAAAAAAAAAGAAACCTGACTTAAAAAGAAAACAAAATTTTTTTTTTAATTTTTAGAGAGAGGGGAAGGGAGGGAGGAAGAAAGGGAGAGAAACATCAATGTGTGGTTGCCTTTCACCTGCCTCCAGCTGGTGACCTGGCTGGAGACCTGGCTTACTACCTGAGCATGTGTCCTGACTGGGAATCGAACCAGTGATTCGTGAGTTCGCAGGCCAGTGCTCAATCCACTGAGCCACACCAGCCAGGGCCTAAAAATACTGATTTTAAAAATGGAGCCCTGGCTAGTAGCACAGTGGATAAGGCACCAGCCTGCAAACCCCAAAGGTTGCTGGTTCAATTCTCCAGCCAGAGCACATAACCAGGTTGCAAGCCAGGTTTCCAGCCAGCTCCATAGCTGGAGGCAGGTGAAAGGCAACCAGACATTGATATCTCTCTCCCTCTCTGCCTCACACCCTTCCCCTCTTTCTGCAAATAATAAAATAAAATAAATTAGGGAAAATAAATTAAAATAAAATAAAATAAATTTTCTCTCAAAAAAATAAAAATAAAAATAGGCTGAAGTCCTTAATAGACACCTCACTAAAGAAACTACACAGATAAACCTTGGAAAATATACTCCACATTGTATGTCATCAGGGAAGTGCAAATTAAAATGATAGCAATTAGAGTATTCAAAATTGAAGAAGACAACACTAACAAATGTAGGCAAGGACATAGAGCAACAACTATTCTCATTTATTGCTGGTTTGGATACTAAATGATGCAGCCACTTTGGAAGAAATTTGGCAGTTGCTTACAAAATTAAACAAACTCTTAACCATATAATTCAGCAACCATACTCTTTGGTATTTACCCAAAGGATATGAAAAAAATCCAAACAAAAACCTGCACACAGATGTTCATACCAGTTTATAATGACTAAAACTTGGAACTAATCAGTTGCCCCTCTGGATGAATGGATGGATAAACCATGGTACATTTAGACAATTGAATATTACAGTCATGCACTACATAATGACATAATGCTGGTCCAATATGATTATAATAGAGCAGAGTTTCCTGTAAGAAATAGGGATATGTGGTTCAGAAAAAAATTTTTTTCTCTCTCACGGGAGCAATATTGAGGGCCTTGGCAGTAGATTCGTCATTCACAGCACCTCAATTTTGAGTGCACAGATTACATCCAGTCAGTCAGTGACTAACCTGTTTCATATCACAGGAACCTGTCCTCCCAGTCAGAGGGTATCACAGCTTTCTTAGATCTGGTTTGATGGTCTTCAGAGTACACTGCTATAAATTCTTGGTTGAGAACCTAATATCCTGTACAATAACAGAGTTCCAGAGGAGTTCCTTTAACAAGGATTGAGTGCCACTGCAACTTTAGGAAAAGCTTTTGGTGGTAAGGTATTATGGAGCCAGCCTGTCCTTATTCTTTGCAAATATTTTCAGGTTGTAATGATGTAAAGCATAGATTAATTTTATTCCATCGGTTCAATGCCAGAGAGAGCTCTTCATGTCAGATAGGGTTGATGGAACTAAAAACCAATTTCTGTAGTCAAAATATTGAATCCTTAGTTCTTTACCCTCTCTATGTTAAGTACCCTCTTTTTTATGAGCACCATGAAGTTCCTTCACTGCTGCTCCTACATGCAACAACCAAAACCACATTGCCATCACAATTCCTATGTTTCTTTATCTCTCAATCTTGATTTCTATTCCTGCTGATCCTCGGTCCATCTTTTCCTCCTTCCTGACATTATGGTGTTCTATGCCTTAACTAGCCAACTTTTCCTCTATATTTCCAATGAGTCCAGCACAGAATCCCTGTTCATAAAGCAGCACTAACAGCTTTATGTTCTTTACTATCCAGTGGAAGCAGGTGAGGAGCTTTTGGAATAGTGTTTATAAAGTCTACCACCTAGTGTACAGTAAGGTCCTAGGCCTCATATTCACTTACCATTCACTGACTGACTTACCCAGAGCAAGTTCCAGCCCCCCAACTCCATGAATTGTCATGGTCAATACCCTATACAGGTGTACCATTTTAAAGTCTTTTACACCATATTTTTACTATACCTTTTTTAAGTTAGATACACAAATATTTACCATTGTTACAGTTACCTACAGTGTTAAGTACTGTAACATGCTATACAGGCTTGCAGCCTAGGAGCCTAAGTGTATAGTAGGTTAGACCATTGAGGTTTGTGCCTCTTCGATGAAATCACCTAATGATATGTTTCTCAGAACATATTCCCATCATTAACTGATAAGCTATTGAGCCATGAGAAGACACAGGAGAAACTTAAATGCATATTGCTACTTAGTGAAGAAGGCAATAATGACATCTGTGTAGTGTACGATTCTAACTGGATCACATTGTGGAAATAGTAAAACTATGGAGACAATAAAAACAAAAACAATGATTCTAAGGGCTTGTAGGGGAAAGGAGATGAATAGGTTGGACACAAGCTTTTTAGGGCAGCGAAACTGCCTTGTAATAGTGTATATACATCATTATGCATTTGTCCAAACCTATAGGATGTATAGCACTAAGAGTGAATCTAATGTAAACTGTGGACTTTGGGTGATGATATTGTTTATCGGTGATGAACCAGTGAAGGTTTATTTATCAGTTGTAATAAATGTACTATTCTGTTGGTGAATGTTGATAATGAAAGAGGTTATGTGTTGGAGGGAGGGGCGTAATGGAAATTCTCCACTGTCCCCGTAGTTTTTATATAAAGCTCAAACTGCTTTTAAAAATAATGTCTGTTAAAGACAACTCACTGAGGAAGATATACAAAGGGCCCAGAGGCATATGAAAGAATGCTCAACATCACTAGTCATCAGAGAGATGCAAATTAAAACTGCATTAAGATACCACCTCACACCTGTCAGAATGGCAATCATCAGCAAATCAACAAACAACAAGTGTTGGGGAGGATGCGGGGCAAAGGGAACCCTCATACACTGTT